>VXAK01006916.1:5176-33396 GCA_013399435.1 Arenaria interpres | reverse complement strand
CCCCCCCTCCCCTCCCCCAAATGGAGTCTGAAATATACGTTGCAGTCTTTTTCCTCATAGTTTCCGCTTCCTGAATTTTCCTGTCACTAACAAGCTTCCCACAAACTCTAATGATCTTTTTATTACTGACTGGCAATAAAGGTTCCAGAACTGGTTGGATAGCACTTCTGATATACTCCCTGAAAGGAGTGCCTTACCAGTGCTGTAGTAACAGGCTCAGCTAAACTGAAAATGATTTACATAATGGTTCACATGGAATGGCTAGGGTTGGAAGGGACTTCTGGAAGTTGTCTAGTCCAACCTACTTGCTCAAAAATGCATCAACTAGAGCAGAAAGCTCAGCACCTATTACCTATATGTGTACTTTTCAGAACTTTCTGTAATTATTTTATTTTTGGGAAGCCAGCTTTACTATAAGCATGCGTAACCACACGCCTGTGGTTAATGGAAGTGTTGGTGCTCATCAGTGATTGCAGAAAAGAAGCAGTCACCCATGAAGACCGAGAATTCTTCAGGCTGATTCAGGGCCATGGCATAAAAGATGTGCAGGGTTAAAAGAAGACAGGGAAATCAGTCTCATCTCTCTGGATGTTTGCAGTTCTGTTAATAAAAGTAAGGAAATGGTTCCCCTGTCTGTAGAAAAGTTGACACAGCATACCTGAAACTGAGGCACAATTAAATAGTGTTGGTAAGTTGTTGTGTGGGTTTCCTCTACAACAACATGTTTCTATGCTAGCCCAAATAAGAAATGACACAACTCAGCATGCAAACATATTTCTGATTGCTGCTTATTTGTTGCAAAAAAGTTGCTGTGAAGTGTAATAACAGTCTCCATTTGCTTTTAGTAGTAAAGAAGAATGTAGTTCCTTCAAAGTTTCATTTAAGAGCTGGGATATAATGAGCAGATATCATTGTTGCCAGCCAATCAAATTCTTTAATTAAGATAAAGAATGTAGTCCTACTTCTGATGCATCCCAAGTATCTCAAAAGTCACCATTCTCCTTCTACTTGAAAAGAAACCATTCTTGATTACAACCACAAACTTCCTGGTTACATAAAGCAAAGCTATGCTGGTCCTGACTGGACATAGCACAGCAGCATCTTCACTGAAATGAGTGGACTATTGAAGTTAAACCCGAATATATAAAACCAAAATCTACCTACTACACATGTATATCCTAGTGCAGTATAACCGTTGTCTGGAAATGATGTTGGGGAAACAGCAGGTCCACTGTAAGCTATTTTCCTCAGTCACTGAGCAGTGAGAGTGCCTACAGCGATCTGTGGGAACAGAGAGTTCCCATATGAATCTATGAGCAGGTGGGCACTCCCCTAAACAAAATACAGTGTCTGAAGGAGTGGTTTTGGCTTTTAGGCTATAGTAGAAGTGATGTAGTAGAAGCAAATCTGGTTTTATTCTGCTGTGTGCACAGAACTGAATCTTCTTCCATTCTTACTTCTTTCTATCGCTTGTCAGATCAATTAGGTCAGTCTGTTTGCTGGAAAGATTTTTATCCAGATTCTTCAAAGACGTTCTTTGCCATTCCTTCCTTCTACTGTTTAATCTCATGAGTTTTGCTCCAAATACTTCTGTCTTGTCACTTCACTATCATGGACAGTGGTGGAACTTCCGAGTTGTCCATTTGTCCTTCAGGAAATCCAATGCTCTCTG
Source organism: Arenaria interpres (assembly GCA_013399435.1). Taxonomy (NCBI): domain Eukaryota; kingdom Metazoa; phylum Chordata; class Aves; order Charadriiformes; family Scolopacidae; genus Arenaria; species Arenaria interpres. The sequence continues at coordinate 31,724 of VXAK01006916.1, read as the reverse complement.
GAAACAGCCTTTTGAATGTGAAAATGGTAATTGATTTTAGTCACTTTTCTCTTTGCGCAGTTTCCCATGAGCTCCAAAATGAGTAGATGTTAGATTAAATTGAATCAGACATTTAAGACATCCACAAGAGAGAACAGGATAGATAGTTCTTGTTATATCAAGCAGAGGGCGTTTTTACGTGGACTGAGGCTTGCAAAATGTTCAGTACCATTAGTAGTGAATAAAGAATTACGAATGTCAGCTGTATTTAAAGTGAGAGATGTGATGGGTTTAGCTAGAAAGTCTGAATTGGTGGGTCCTACAAAGTGTTGGCCAGATATTTTCTTTTTGTAGTTGCATTGTAGAGGCATCTATTTGCATTCTGCTGTCATGATATATACTGCTCCAAATACATACACAGAGTGGTCAAAGAGACTTGGATTATCATTCCCACAAACACATTTTTCATATTTTCCTATATTTTAAGGTAGGAATCAAAGTGGAGCTTTACTTTCAACATTCTTTCAACTTATGCTTTTTAGACTGAACAGGGACAGGAAGACCCTACAAAGGCCTTACACAGTTTCATCCCATTCAATAGCTCTAATGTAATCTCTGGAATATCAGTGTTATTCTCTGTCTGCTTCTCTCCCTGTCGTTTCTTACTTCTTTTGTTATGCAGCCTCTATTTGCTTATCTTACAAGACTGGTGCCTTCTCTCTTTGTGCCTTATCCAGGATGCTATCAAGGGAAGGCAAGGGGCTGCTGGAGAAGAGCAGGTACAATTAGGACTTCTTTACACTGTGGCAGACCTCAGCAGCGTTTTTGCCCTTCTTGCAGTGTTTGGAGTCAGCAGCCTCAAAGATGGACTACTTACCATGTGGCCATATCTTGGCCATTGCAGTTGAATTGCATCTCATGTGACCCGTAATTAACACTTTCAGAACTCTGTATGTAATTCTTGGCTCTGGTTTACTCTTCCACCCCACCAAAATGGGATCACCAGCAGATTGCTGTGGTATATTTACCATCGCCTGCTTGTATTTGAGAGAGAGACCCTGGGAAGATCCCTGTATAAATAACAAGGTATAGGCAGATGGGTGCAGATAGAACTCCTTTCGCATGCTTTGAGCCAGCTCTGCTGCAGGTGCCATTTAGCTGAATTAGCACTGCCCAGTGCCTGACCTAACACGCTCTGCCTTTCAGCATGAGCTTGGATTCAGCACGGTGCTAACACAGCTACACCATTTTTCCGCCAGAGGTGGCTGATGTCCAGGCAGCCCCAAGGCGATGTGTATTAGCCCAAACATACTCTCAGAGGCTCTCTTTCCGGCTGATAGGAAGTTGGTGAGTTATGCTGCAGACTTTTTGCTGATAACAGAGCCCGATCTCTTCTTTCAGCTGTGTAGACATTTGACTATGTCCAGATTCATGGATGGTTAGCCATAGCTGGAGCAGTACCACAGCTGCTTTTTAAGTACCTACAAATTGCCACAAAACTTACCAAAACACATCTGAAGCTACTGCTGAACACAGATATCGGTTCAAGGCTAGAGTATTACAGTGAGAGTTTTGGATTCCCTGCCATAATCCATCAGTGCAGGTTACTTAAATTGCAGTTGCTTGGATCCTTGCAGACTGATGACTGTCTGTCTAAGTCCTTGCTTTGGCTTCCTGTCAAATTACATTGTTTGCAAAGTTCTCTAGCTCACATTCAAAGAAAGGAAGATATGTGTCACGGTCAAGTTCAGAGCTAGGGCCCTCCTTGCAGAACCAAGAGCTAACAAAGTCCTCCATACCACCCCTCTTAGAAACCCCAACAAGGGAAAACAGGAGCTGTCAAGGGAAGAGCGTGACCAATGCATGCTGCCTTTCAAATACTCCTATAGCTCCCCTGGAAGTTTGAATGTGAATTTGAGCAGCTCTGGGCTTAACTATTTTGGAGGGCACTCAGCCTTTGGTAGTCTCACAATATAGGAACATAGTGGTACCTCTCAGAAACTGTCCGAAAAGGAAATGTCAGGCCATTGTGTCCATGGCTGAGTATACTTAGGTTGGGGTATGTGGGTTAGTTTGTTTTCCCACAATCTTGATCTTGAGCTCAATCACTGTGACTGAGGGCACTTTGAAGGAATGCATCCTGTCTGCAGACTCCCTGACTAATGCAATTAAAGATGCTTTGTCTGTCTCATTATTTAAGGAAAGGTTAAGAGAACAGAATTTCAGCATGTTCAGCCTTGGGCAGGCAAGCAAGAGCAGTAAAAAGAAGCAAGGAGCTTCTCCCCAGAGCATCCACCCAGGCCACAATTATTCAAGCACAGCGCTTCCCAGCACAGAAGGATGCACCAGGCAAGTGCCCTGATCCTTAGTTGCTGGAGCAGGGACACTGTATGCAACGGGTTAGCAGCCCATGCCCCTTTTCTACCCACAGAAATATTTAGCCCTAGAAATATTTTGATTTCTGTCCCCGCTGATAAGATTTCAGGCAGGCAGAAGCTGCCCTAACCCTGAAGTTGCAGCAGCAACTGCAGCCTTGCTTTGTTGATGCCGGGAGAGAAGCGCGTTTTGCTCAGCCGGAGGAGTCCTTTAGAACTCCAGTGGCAGCTGCGTGGTGCATGTCACCGTGTGTCAGGCTGCCCGCGGAGAAGCGTTGTCAATTGGAGTATTTGTCAAAAGACGGAAGCAATTTTCTGTTGACCCATTTTATGGGTGAATAAAATATAATCAATATAAAGTAAACATAAGAGTCTTGTTGGAAAAAGGTTTATCTGGGTTGGGTTGGCTTTTTTTTTGCTATTTGCTGGTGTGAGAGGGCTCTCATACATTATGGCACTATGAATGGCTGAGGAAGCAGAAAGGTACAGTGAGAACTTATGAAACATGTCGGCCGCTAAAACCGACAAATTAATCTGTAATATCAATCTAGAAAATAATATGTATCATTTATCTGCTCGCTGCCTACTGCCTGTGACTCTAGATGAATCAATTAGGTTTAAAGGCTTCCCTTAGAATATGTAAATATCAGGACCTTATTTTAATTTTGGACCACCACAAAGAGCAAAGGAATAACCAGATTGTCTGGAGATTAAGGCATTGTCTGAATGATTTTCTTAATGCTGAGATGGGAATTAGAAAGAAACAAAAAGTAGAAATATCCTTGAGAGGTCTTTCGCTACAAAAACCCTGTAGGCAGGATCAAAAGCACTTAGATTGCTATTTCTCTAACTTATTTATTAGAGGGAATGCACTGAATATCAGGAGTTAAGGAAAATGAAGTAGCATATGTCTTTTATTGCTTGGTAGCTGGTAGGATATATACATATACTTTTTAAACCTTAACGTTTTATAAATAAGTGATTTTTATTGTCATAAAAATAGAATGTTAAACTTCTATTAGATGAAGCATAAGTGAAGACTCCTAGAACAATGTTAATTTGTTGTAGCATGTTCAGAAAGGCACTTGAAAGAGTTTCCTAGGAATTTCCTGATATTTTTTTTTGGTGCAGTATGTTCCAGTTTTGTATTGCCTTTTCATACAGAGCGAGAAGTTGGCTGTAAAATTTAGGTTAAGCAAGCAAGCCATGTTTTCCACTCCTCAGGCTCTTGACCATGAAAATTATGCTACTAATAACCCATTTTTTATTGATATTTTCTTGATTGCACTGCCAGTATATCAAGTATGCTCAAACTGCAAGTGAAAAGATAAGTGATTTGACTCCAAAATCTGGAAATCTGACTATGTGATCTCTAGCACGGGGGGTACTATCTATCCCCATCGTAATGAATGCCTTCAATAGCTAAAGTGCTTATTCAAAGTCTAGGGTGTGAAAAAATGAGGAGTAGGTATTTGGTGTCTCAAAGAATGAGAGTAAACTGTTTTCTAACTGAAATTTATGCAACAATTTTGTTGTTAATGTAACAAATGGGGCTGGGTTCAGGGCTGCCTTTGTTTTGAACGGCAGATAATCCCCAGTTGTGGTGCAGGAGGGAAGGGAGCCATCTGCTTTCCCAGCTCAGGAGCTGTGCCTGAGCTGCCCCGGAGCTTCAGTGTCACCACAGCCCTTGGGGCAAGGAGGGACATGTACTTCTCTGGGACTCCATCATGTGAGATCTTCACAGATCACACCAAAGTTGGTGCTGACTGCCCTTCATTTGTGTAACACATCAGCTGTGAAACAGCAGTCTAGACAATCTTCGGCATATATTTATCTAATCTGTTCATTAAAAAGTTCTTATACAGAGATTTAATTATCCTTCAATTGGGAAAGTTCACTTAAATCTTCCCTGCTGCATGTGGAATCTATTATTTTGCAGAGCCTGCCCTTCCAAAGGTCACAGGGAGCAAGGGAACTCGTCGTCTTCCTTGATTGCCATTCTCTTTTGTGTAGGTAAGACTGTAATCATGTCCTCTCTCAGGCTTCTCTTCCCATTACCCTTTCTCATAGGGCACATCTTTCTAAATATCTTCCTATTTTTGCCGTCCCTTTTCAGCATTTTCCTGATTGCCTCTGTCCCGCTCACAGCAGCACTCAAAACTGCATATAGCCAGTACTGAATAGTGGATTGATTACTCTCCTGTGTCTTACCTATCATTTTCCTGTCAACACATAACAGCAAAATATTTGCTTTTCCATGTAGCTTTACAGTAGGGAGGTACTCAATTTGGCCATCAAGATTTGAGCATTCTCTAAATAGTGGTTGTTTTTTTCCTGAGTTTCCTCCTGCAGAAAGGAAAAGGCATAGAGAGTTGCACTGGGACAGAACTGCCCAGGTGTCCTAGGTTCATCAAAAGTAGCACAGGGAAATAACACCTGTGGATAGATAGATATAGATGTAAACTTTGTGTGGAGATACCTTTGAAAGGTATGATGCACTTTAACATTCCAGTATCAGTTTCTCTAGTACATTATCACTGATGCTGCACAATATATCAATGTTTCAAGATCCGTGCAAGGTCTGTGCTGCTGGCTGAGCGTGAGTGATAAACCACCCCTTTGCCCAACATCCTTTCTTTCCCATCAGCCTCTTTCCTAATAGGTCATTAGGAAATAGAGATTGATCATTGTTCCTTGACCGTGAATACATCATTCAGTGTTTTATCCTGTATTGCCAAAATCAATGTCATTTGAGGGCTAAACTTTCAAAGATGCTGATTTCTTGCATTGTAATTTCTGGATAACTAATACAGGACGCGGGGAAATGTTTAACCTCCAAAGGTTCTGTGTCGACAGTTCTCATTTTACAAAGCACACAGCAGAAATGTTGTCTGTGACCTGGTAGTTCTGCTTTGCTACTGGAATAGTAGGTATAGCACCTTAAGGATGCTTTGTAGGAATTTGAGTTGAAAGGCTCAAATACAGGTGTGGTTGGGATGTTCTTAATGTCACTTTTATGCAAATGAAGATACCTCCTTGCTTAAAAACTATAGGGTTACTACTTTACATTCTTAGGTTTTCTTTTGATTCCAGAAATGGAGATGTTATCTGTAATAAAATACATAAACGAAAAGGAAAAAACAAAACCAACACCCTTACAATTGGATCAAGAAGCTGTTGCTTTAAATTCACTTAAGATGATGGCAAACATCTGAAAGATACTTCATTTTTATATGATACTGACGCAACATATGACAGCTAGGACAGAGGCAAAGCTGCAGGGCTCCTGGTGCTTGTGCCCAGACATTGCTGATTGCAGCCCTGACAGGCACTCTGCTCCACAACAGGCTAATGAGGATCCGCTGAAATAACAAATCTTCGATGAACTCATCAAATGTGCATCCCAACAATACTTTGCTGGGAAGCTACTTGCATCATCTGAGCATGCTTGAGGGATGAGAAGTATGAGCAAAACCACAAATCTCTTTATAAATAGAGCTTTATTCCTAACACAGTAATTAAGCAGTAATTAGAAGTTGTGTGGGTAACGGGAATAGTTGCAGGAAATTGAAAGACCTTGTCTATGGGGAAAAATTGCATAGTACCAACATAGCAGAGGAGAGGAAAATGGGTGCAAGTAAAGCTCAGATGTTTTGCTCACAGCAATCCCAAATTAAATTCCATTTTTAATTTATAAACATTTTGGGGAAAAATGATGAAGTAAACAGTAATTTTTTTTCAGCTCTGTGGAAAGGTCATGAAGTCATTAAATTGGAATAAAAATAGTTCTGAAATTCAAATATTTTTAACTGAATTTTTGCCAAAAGGAAAAGAAGATAATTCTGTATTAGTGATAGATAATCAAATTTAAAGCCTATAGAAAAAGAAAAAAAGGTGAGTTGCTGGATTTTGGATTAAGATAAAAGGCAAAAATAATTGGTTTTTTGTGGTCTAACATCTTCATGTTTTGTGTTTTGGAGATTGTAAAAAAAAAATGCAGAGAATTATCAAATACTATATATAAGACTTGAGCATCCATGGGTTAGAGAGACTCTTTGGTATCTGAAGTAATGACTGGCAATGGAAAGATAATTAGTGTATTTTATCTGATTTAATTTTGCCCAAATAAAATAAAATCTACCAGTGTCAGCCAAACAAATTTCCAACAGAGAAAGAGGCACAGGATAATTACGAAAAGAAGGTAGAGTTTTCTTTTAACTGATTCATAGCTTCATCAGTAAGCCGGTGTCGAAGGGAAAGAACCTGTGGAATATGGGTTTTGCAGAGGCCCGAGAAACATGTAGTACATGAATTTGGGGCTAGATTCTAGCAACTCCCTTTCCACAGGCTTGCTGTGTTGTGGCATAGTTTTGGTGATGATCTCTGTGGTGACGTCAAGACAACAGCATGTGAATTAGGATAAACATTGCCTGCCAGGAGAGAAACCCTGCCCCTGGATGGGTGTACAGTCTCCACACCTTCACCAGCAGCACCCCCCACCTCAGGGATAAGAAAACAGCAAACATCAGAGCAACCTGACAGATGCTCTTGCCCCATGGCAGGCCAGTGTAAAAACGAGGAGGCATCAAGGGCTTCTTTCCAATAGGCTCCTTTTTTTCTGTGCCAAGGACTAAGCCCACAATGTTTTTGGAAGCATAACTTTTCAGGATGGAAATATATCTGCTTTTTTATCAAGTACATGTATTTCTGAGCACCCATATTTGTATTTCTAACAGCACCACATATTGGGGCTCCAGTAGGCTAAATTAATTACAAATGATCTTTCCAAAAGCATTTTATACAATGGGAATGAAAAAAAATAATAAATTAGATATTGTTTGTAAGAAGGCTGTGATTTACAGGTTGAATAGTTTGATGTTAAGTGTTGTTATTAGTGATAATAAATGTAAAATAACATTTTTACTTATCCTGGGGATTCAAAAGGAACCACAAGTGACAGGACTACATTCTTTAATACCTTATTCTTCAGCTTCATAGAAGATTTATGTGTAGCCAGAAGACTCAAGTAAAACTTTACCATCTATTCAACACTTAGTGTTGTACAGGAACAAAAGATGGGTATCTCATAATATATTCCAAAGAACACATGAGCCATTTTACTAATAAGAGGACATACAATTATTTCAATAATATTGAACAACTTTCTTTGTATTTCTTTTTAGTTCAATATTCAAGACTCTGTATGGGACACTTCTGGGTGTATACATACCTCTGTTCACCTCAGGAAAATGGGTGATCTGAAGTTACACGCAGGTTTGTTTTTAGGAAACCTTGGCTTCTGAATACTATTTATTTCCCAAGCTGTTTAGAATGAATAATTATAAGGAAGACTTTAAGCAGGACCTAGGATTAGAATCCTTTGGGGGAAGACAAGTCCAGTAAATTGATTTTAAAAATATGTCTGATATAACTTTAATAAATATCAGCAATCACCTCCATTCTGTTTTATCCTCAGCTTTTCTATCTTGGTCTTTGTCAGCCTTAATTTCTAAGTAATGAAGTAGTTGCAGGCAATTCTTCTGCTTCTATTTCTGTTTTGTCTGTTCGCAGTTACGTTTTTATCAACAGAGATTGTTAGCAGTTTCAAATGGCATACAAGCTTTCTCGAGAGAAAATACCTATCAAGATTATTAAATACACTGCATCGATAGATACAGATATGTTCCTGAGCCTGATTCTGGCTCCTGCTGTAGCTGCTCCATCCTGGTATATCAATTTGTATCACATCAGTTTGTGACAGCCACAGATATACCTGAGAAGGAGAGTACTCCAATGCTGAAAAGTCATTCGCTTGAGACCGGCCATATGCCCATAACCCAGAGAAAACTCATGCAACATCTGAAATGTCATCCCAGCCAACTGTGTTAAGGGAAAGGCACAAAATGACATACAAGTACTTTTCCTTCCTTTGGCATCCTGCACAAAGCAGAGCTCACCCAAGGTCAAAGCCAAAACTTGTGTTTGTCTTATTTTTTAATTGATACTTGACGGGGGTGGGGGCTGTTCTTGTTTACATTCTAGCAATGCTTTGTTTCCACATGATGTTTTTAGCGTGACCTTTTTAATTTTATAAGCACTTAACTTTTTATTCCCTTTCCCAAAGCTTTTACATTTTGTTTTATTTTGCCTGCCTCATTTATAAATGAAATTTTCTGAACTAACACTACTCCTGTTGCTTTCTTTCAATTAGCAGTCTATGTCTCAGAGACTTTCTGGTTGTTCATCCTACAGTATACAGATATTTAAAGTTGCTTTTTGAAAGTGAAAGATCCTTTTTTTTTTCCTTTTTTTTTTTTTTCAGGATACATCCTGTTGTGACTTAATTTAGAAAGAACATTTTGGCTTCCCTGATTCACATCAGTACATCCCCAAAGAAGGAAACTACTAGGATAAAATGATGTTTCTATGATATTCTGTACTTTTTCCTATATCTTAAAGTGTGCGGTTGTTGTTGGTTTTTTTCAGTGCTGGTTGATCCAACTGCATCTGTTTGCTTTTCAGACGTTAATTTATGTTGGGCTGTAAACTGTCCAAGTAACAATTTGAGTGATGCAGCAACAGAAGGTGACCCAGATTACACAACATTGTACGCTAATGCCAAGTCTTCTTGTTTAATGGCAGCTGCTCAAAGCTTTGTCTTATTGTGATTCACATTCAACAGACACAAATCAAACACGCTCCTCAGACAGACACACATCCTGCCTGTCTTCATTTTAAACATGTTCAAGAGCTATTGCTTTTCATAAACATATATCAGCCTCACCAGCTGAGGCCATTTAGCCTCCTTGGCTTGTATTTACTCTCAGCCATCTGACAAAATTATCAAGGAAACCCACTGTGACTTCCAATATTTTGCATACTTCTGTTTATGTGGAAGTTTGCCGAGAATATTTCTCTATAAAAATAGTTGAACTTTTATACTCCCTCATAATTGAGATATTTAGAACACCAAAAATATCACAGTTGTTTAATAACTGATTTCTCTAGAGGTTGTAATTAAAAATGCTTATATAACAAAGCAGTGGGTGCTACTAAAATACATAACATGAACAGCATTAGCAACGGATAAATTAGTCTAGTTTTTAATCAGATAGGTTTACATTTACTGTATGAATAGTATCAAAATGCAGACTTTAAAGTACAGGTACAGTTTTACCAGCACATTTTATTGCTGTACTTTCAATACAAGAAGCAAGGCATCAAACATGCTTTCATTCTTCATTAAAAAAAAAAGTTTAAGCACGAAGACCAGGAAAGCTATCGTGCTACGAGTTCGTACAACTTAGCTCCATGGACAAAATCTTTTTGGCATCTCCATCAAATTTTTAAAGCCTTCTGACAACAAAAGCTTCCCGCTAGAAGCGCACATCTAGACATCTACCCAGAGGACATGTCAGAACAATAAGAAAAAGCACAAATCTTACTTTTTAAATGGATGAGCAGCAAAAAACTGAGGTAGAAGATGAGTAGAGAGTTAATTCTTGAGTGAGCCATATTCATCTTGATAGGACATCCTCCGCAGAGTTGCTTGTTGTCCAAAGGGCTGGTGCTGATCCTCACTGCTTCCTCCTCATCTATGAAACTAAGGTAAGACCCAAGGCACCCAGTCCCCTACAAGCCATCTTTGCCTGTGCCCCTCATCAGCCTGTTCACTGCAAACCTACAGACTTTGATTCAAAAGGCAGTTGTGCTTGTTAAGGTTTTACTTTGGCAGGTCCGAGTGATTTTTCAAACCTGGTGCAGATTTGTCTGCGAGCTGGACTGGAGTCTTTCCCCAGCTTTCTGCTGCAGAACTGTGCTGTGAGCGGTGCGCTCTGCCTGGCTGACACCGCACAGCTGATAAGGCACAGTGCTCTTTTAATCTTTCGAAATGCATCACACATTATCTTCTACTAAACCTCCATTACATCACACTCCTCCTGATTCATCGTACAAACGCTTTATGCTTTCCTGCATAAAGTCAGCTAACAAGCACTTTCTGCTCACTGCATTTTTTGTGTATCTGACCTCATTAGCATATGAAGTAACAAGATGAAACATCCCCATTCCCAATATTTTCTGTAGCTAGATATTAACCTGTTCTCTTCCACAATCTTTTGTTTTGGTTTGGTTTTGTTGTTATTGTTTACGCTGGATTTGAATGCTTTTGCCATCACTAAAAAGCATAATAACTGGGAGCTGGCACAGGTCTTCCGAGCTTCAGTGTTGCAATTTTGAACTGCTGAGAGAGTAAACCAGTCACTTACAGACTCAGGAGGCAAGATGAACAAGAGAAGGCAATGGGGACAGGAGATGGACTCCGTTTCTTTCTAGCCAGAGCTGGCTTTAGACAGCTGTGGCTGGTGCAAGTGCAATGAGTGTGCCCATACTCAGAGGAGCTTTCCCCAGTGGGCACGGCAGTGCAGCACTCACTGCCTATTGGGCAGTGAATCTCCTCTTTCCACCATCTTCACTTCTACCAGCCTTTCTGTCCCTTGGTCCTCAGCACTTCCAGCCCATTCTCCTTGTCACAGGGCAGAGACCAGCCATTCCCAGCCCAGGAACAATCCTGAAAAATCTGCTTGGCCATTGCAATGTTATAATACTATAAAACAGATAATGATCAATACATTCGGTATTGTCTTTTGTACTCACGAGATTCAGTGGAATCTTGATCCCCAGTTCAAGAAGCCTTTGATAATATGTTTAACTTTACATGTACACTTAATAGAACTAAGCCCAGACTTAAAGTCAAGCATATGCTTTAAGGCCTCAGGTGAGTAGGGAGCAGACTGTTCATGCCAACATGAATTTGTTGTTTATAATGGGTAGGTATTTTCACATCCACTCTTTCAGCTCAGTGAACTGAATAATTTAAAAATTTCTCCTGCTGCAATGTCTTTCCTTTCCCACTTCCTTCAAGTGCAACTGCACTCACCTACTGATAACCTTGTGGCACATCTTTTCAGACCCTCTTTTGCTCCTCCTGGCACCAGCACCACTATCACCTTCGATTCTCAGGAGGTGTCCACCCTCCCTCCCGCAGGCTGAGCCCCAGCCCCGCAGCCTCCAGCTCCTCAGAGCCCCCTGCTCCATTCTTCAGGGGACTTCAGAAAGCCCTGGTCTCTCCCATGGCAACCCAGGCTGGATTTCCTAGTCAAATGTCATGAGTTATGAATAGGACGATGAACTGAGTTCCTAGCAGAAAGTACTTAGATAACTATAAAGTTAAATACAATTACATGGCTAATTGTATTTTCCAACTCTTTCTCTTTTTAGTAATCCCTTTTGTTTCATATGTACATTTATAGTTGTTCGGATGTTTTCCTCTCCTTGCCATCTGTTTATTTAGTTTCTGTTTGAAATTATCTAGTAAAATATATAGGCATTACAACATGAACACGAAAATACTATTCTGCCGTCTGGGAATTCTTCTGTTGGGCTGAATTATGCAGTTGAGCTCAGTGCTGATCACCTGCTTTAAGTGCATTACTATTTAAGTTTTTTACTGTGTAAGTTACTTATAAGAATGACATTTTCCATTGCGATTTTGAAAATTTTTAAAATTTATTTTGTGGAATTAGTCTCCATTAACAGGAATTTGATACTTCTTATGGTTGTTTTAACTGCTGATTAAATTGATTTCACTTTCACTAGGGAAACACTGTGTATTAATCCAGAGGATTAAAAAATTGAGGAAGAAGGCATAGTTCAATCAACTGTTAGAATATATCTGGTCTGAACATTTACAGATTCAACACACCCGTCAGTTTAAAAAACTAAATCCTTTGTATGTTTAAAAGTAAAGAGCAAACATCTTTGGTAAGAAAAGATGAAGTTTTCAAAGGAATATATGGTAAATACTGCAATGAAGCAGTCACATCTGTTACATCTGGATGTTTTTCTGAACATTTCAGTCCATAGACATGAAGACATGCCACCGATCTGATATATGGTGTAAATGCATAGGTTGACATTTGAATTAAAGAATTTGCTAAGTAACTCTTTGGCTAATCTATATAGCAAATGTATGAACAAATGCTAGATCTTTTGGAAGTTCTTAAGAATGAATTGCTTTCTGGATAGCCAAAAAAGCTGCTCATTCACTCTGCTTAATACTTAGCTCTGCATTTCTCAACGCCTATTTCAAATGTTTCCTCTTCTTCATCACTTATTCATATCCCCGAATTTAATGGGGAGCAAACTAAATTAACTTATCATTGCCCTGATTCTTTGAAGTTGCCTACAGGAGATGGTTTGAATTTCTGCAGCGGTGGCACTTCATGAACATCATTTGTACCCAGTGAAACATAACATCTAAATGTAATCTCCATACGTTCTCAGTATAGCTTAGATTTTATGAGATTCTGCAGTCTTTTAAGTCAGAGGCTATACCATTTTCTTAGGGAAAAAGAGTTTGTATTCCCATTTTCTGTTACTTAAGTTCTGCCCTTTTCCATTCTGATTGCTTCTTTGCAATAATTACAGTGTGATATGGTATCAGTCTATACTAGTCAGTGTCATGTCTTGTAAAATATTTTAATGCAACTCTGGCCGAAAAACTTCATTATCTAACATCTTTTATTGCTTGATATAAGCACCGTTTGCAACTTTCAGGTGACAGCAGTACTAATTAATTGTGTATCTTCTGCCTCTCACTGGTAGACACGTTGTTTTCTGATTGTTCGATGTTGCTCCAATTTAAAGTGCAATTTTTATCGATGCCATCCAGTGCCTTCTAGGTCAAATGCGATTTTAGGTGATTTTCTGAAGTAATTGGTACTTCTTTTCCAGTCTGTAAAATGTTGTGGTAGTTTTAATCTAAACTATAAAATGAATGGAAATTAGGACAGTTAAATAATTCATATAAATGTAAAATCCCCTTGAGTTTGGAAGATGCGAGTTTACAAAGTGCTTGTTGGTGACTAATCTGGAACTTTTATTAAATTCTTTTTGTTCACTGGCAATTTAAACAATGGTAATTAGTCAGGAGCAGGGGAGTGATTTCATGAAAGGGTGGAAGAGTGACTGAGCTAAAGATAATTTGCCTAGTGAGGTTTGTGGATGTGCAAAACTCAGCTGGGCAAGGTCCTGGGCAACCTGCTCGAACTGGATCTACTTCGAGCAGGTGGTTGGATTAGAGACCTCTAGAGGTCCCTTCTCATCCATATGATCCTGTGATTTGCTGAATACAGCATTGGCTTTTCTGCACAAGTTTTAGCCTATATTAGCTCAGTCCCCAGTTCTGCATACCTAATGCAGAAAGCTTCTGCTTTATAAAATGGTGCTTGTTTTTTCCTAGAGTCTTTAGCTTTTCTTGCTAGCATTCAGAAGCACTCCTTATTTATATCTTCTGCTAATTTCTCGCCAGATTTCACCACAGATACGTGCCACTGTTCACCACTGGGAGAGTTTCTTTTTAGGAAAAAGTATGGAGCACAAGGGCATGAAGTCACTCAGATCTGACATCATGTTTTGGGCATTAAAACACATTCTTTAGTATTTATTAAAAAATCAGGACAATGGAGTTTGCTAAAATGGACTTGACCAGATCATCTTCCTGTTGATGGTACTTGCACCCACTTTACGAAACATTTTTTTTTTTAACCTTGTAGCTCTTTGGGTAATTATGAATGAACAAACCAATGGACAGCAGACAAACCAATGTGAATAAGGGCTGGCTAAACAGTCTTGTGGATAGAGAGTCGTATTGTAGCAGGAAATTGTTAACCTCATTAACAAAACTGCTATCTATCTGTATTTTAATTAGGCACCTTGCAACATGAACAACTATGTGCATTAATTTCTCACAATACCTGCTAAGTTAACTGCCTGTAAGAGACAATTGGAAACTCCCTTGGCTCATGCTTTTCCACAGATAAATATTTTGAGTATATTTAACTTCTTATGTTAGCCTGCAAATATTACTTCTGAGCATTTTTTTCTTTGTTAGTAGGGTGTACAAATCTCAAACTCTTGCTTTGCTCTTTTTACTCCTCCCTTAGCCTGAGTAGCACTTCAAAGCACAACATCTTCTTCCAGAACACTCAGAGCATGAGCTTCCAGTTCTGCCAATTTGCAGATTATAAAGGGTTTTATGAAACTGAAGGGCTATATTTGAAAATGCAAAGTTATTTTGCAAGATCTGTCAAGCCTATTGCTTCCTTAAACGTAATACATTTGTTGAAATTATGATTACTTTATTGCTTCTCCACGTAGCCATTTTCCTGCTCAGTAATGAGGGTTTTCTACCTGCTAACCTAAAATACAAATTTAACCAGAGATTACTGAAGCATCAAGATGATTCACTCGGATATATCCAATTTTGGAGATGACAGAAATGGTGGGAGTGAACAGCCAGCCTCCACTTCCAATTGTATTTTCAACCACATGAATTTCAAGCAGTGTTTGTTAGCACTTTGTACTTCCTTGTGGTCAGGCACTAGTTCAGGTGCATGCTGTTCAAATTACTGTATTTCTGGCATGGAATTTAAGCTGTTTGGTTTTCATACGAAGTCTCTCCAGAGTATTTTACACTTAGACAGGCAAAACAAAGTGACTCTGGAAGGTACAACAGGATTCCCCTGGGACCTGCAGAACTCAAGAGCGAATGATTCACTTATCCTCATCTGATGAATTTTTTGTAAAATAACATGTTTTTACCATATTGTGTGTGGTTGATATCACCAGGGAAGTAATTCCACTGACAGATGAATGCTAGGTCAGGCCTTGTCAAGGCAGATGAAAATTTGCAATTAGTATTCAGTACCTTGCTGCTAATGAACCGTCTAATCAGGAAGTTTCTGTCTGTACTAATAATCTTCCTGTGAGTGTCAAGGTTACAGGAGTGCTTGACAAAATGAGGCAAATGGTGTTTTTACAAAAGCACTGATGTATCAAGTGCTAAACGGGTTGTAAATTTATGTTTTACCTCTATGCTTTTCACTGCAGAAGAACAGACATGTTAACAGATTTACAAATCCTCTTCTAATTCTCCTTTTACTTTCCTTGAGAGTGGGATAATTCATACACCAAACCAGAAAGTCCTAAAACTTTAAGTACTGGAACTAAATTGAAACCCCCATCTGTTTCAGAGGAGATAATTGTACAGGCAAGCAGCAATTTCAAAGGTATTTGGAAGAGATTTAAGCTAGTATTTCGCACCATTTCACCTGATCAATACTAAGTGGTTTCAGAAGGGATTCAGACCCAACAACTCCAGCAGGCAACAGCGTAGAGGAGGAGAAAGCAAGAATCAGGAAGGCAGGATTAGTAACCCAGGTTGCTTGATTTTAACATACACTATATACGTATATACTGCAATTTGCAATGGAAATGCAAAACACAGTACTTGCCAACAAGTAATATTTGTAATGGGCAAATAGAGAAGCTTCCTCATTTTTCCTGATCTCTAATATCCCTTATATTATTTTTTTTTCCTTTTTGTTTATTCAGTCATTGTATAGACTGTTTGTGACAAGATTTTGAAAAGCATCTGACAATTTGGAGCTCTTTGATTTGCAGGTTTCCAGTTGAAGGATGTGACTTCCCGAAAGTGCAAAGCAAAAATTCCCTGCAGGCATCTCTGAAGTGTCTCAGTGTGGGTCCTGGCAAGTACTAAATTCCTCTTGGAAATCTTGGCCTCTGTGCTAAAGTATTAGATAATGTTATGGGAACAATAGGTAACAGTAAGTGCCCCAAAGGGATATCAAGTTCCTGCTAAGTATTGGTTAAGACAGCATTCATCTTAATGCTAATGCATTTCTTAAAGGCCACAGTTTTGCACCAAACTAAATCCTGAAAGATTGTCAGTTTGAATTATATTGTTCACAAGGTAAAATGAAATATTCTGCCTTCCAAACTTGTGTTGATTCAGAATATTTCACACCTATTTTAGTCACTGGTGGTGATACTGACCTCAGTGAAGGTGACATACATATTGACAGGATGTCACCGCATTCCCATGCCAGTGAAAGGAAAACGTCCCCTGGATGGAGATGGCACAGCTTGATCTCTAAGTATCCAGTTGGATGTGAGAGGGGAAAAGAGTGGTAGTTACTACTGTAATTGATTTATGTTCTGTTAGTATCCAGAGGGGCCCTAAAATCACCAGGTGGTTTGTTGCTGAATTCAGTTGCTGAACTGCATCTTAAATTTTGTGTGTGGACATGCTAAGTGTTTGCATAGGCTGAATTTCACACAGTGCTTTCTATTTTCCTGGGTATGAAGACTTTTTTTACTTTTTTATTATTATTATTTTAAGTAAAATAAGGCGGTTTTGTAGTAACTTCTTTGAATACAGTGAAAGCTGGGGTGAACATGATTGTTGTGCACAGGCAGCTGTTGAGAGGTCTTATCTTAACACCCACATTGGACTTCAGAACCAACATTCAAACATAATTTCATGGGACTCAGACTTCTAAATCTGAGCCCTTGAGTTTCTGGGGTACAAGAATTTCTAAGCCAACACTTTTAAGGTAGTTACCACTATCAGAGAGATACCATTTTGCTATCAGAAACTGCATCTTCAATACTTTAACTATAAGCACAATGTTTTGTCCCCTATAGAAGCACCTATGGGAAAAGATGTATTCACAGTAGCAAACAAGACGTCCTCACAGCAGCCACCATCTGAAGGCCTGTGCATGTTGCAGAAGCTCCTTTTGCCGGCAAGGTAAGATTTCCTCAGCTTTTAGCTGCACTCAAAATTGAGGACATTAACCATGTGGCAGCGTGAGGAGAAACTCCATACGCCCACAGGACTTTTGCAGGGCTTTTGCTTCAGGTCCTCAGCTAACCTACAGGAACAATTCATGTGTAGGAAGAATACCTGCTGTGCTTTAACCCCAGCCAGCAACTAGGACCACATAGCCCCTTGCTCACTCCCCTCTCACTCCCAATAGGGTAGGGAGAAGAGGGAGAAAAGGGCTGGGGAAGGAAGAGGGAAATCCTGGGATGAGAAAAAGGAGGTTTAATAGAACAGTAATGGAAGACAATAATAATAATAATAAAGATGATGATACGAAAAATATATACAAAATGAAGTGATACAAGTTGCTGTCACCACCCGCTGATCAGTTGCCCAGCTCATCCCGAGCAGTGATCACAGAGCCCTGCCCCCCAGCCCTCCCCCATTTATATACTGAACATGGCATCTATGGTATGGAATATTCCCTTGGCTGGCTTGTCCTGTCTCTGCTCCCTCTCAGTTTCTATGGGAAGCTAAAAAAGTCCTTGACTAATGTAAACGTCACTTAACAACAACTAAAACAATATGTGTTACCAACATTATTCTTACACTAAATCTAAAACATGGCAGCTACTAGAAAGAAAATGAACTCTATCCCAACTGAAACCAGGGTTATAGCAAATGCTGAGCTCTTTTGAAAATATACCCATTTATGTTTCTAAATGGTAGAAATGAACTGTAGTCTAAAGACACAGCTCATACAGCTCACTCTTCTTATATAAGATTAATCACAGCAAATTAAACACTCTATGGCAGCATCTGACTACCGAAGAATGGATCAAACAAGAGCCATGTTAACCTTGACCCCTCTCATTCCTGCAGCAGCAAAGTCAGACTTCAGTATTAAATGAATGAAGTAGATAAACATAACATGTCCTTATATAACACTCTTTTTAGATAAGGTGGGAAACCAATAACTCCAAAGTAAATAATTACACCAAATTTCAATTTGACATAGTAATTGCAATTGGCTAATTGGTCAAGAAATTGAATTAACTTTTGGAAGGCTGGGCATGCAGAACTTACTGTATTTGCTGTTCATTACATTGGAAACTATGGAAATAACTAGTTGTTCTATTATACCTCAAGCATTAGACTAGACATTAGTCTAGTAGACTGCACTATTTGTGGTCATTTAGTGTGACTCTAACAATTTGGCATTTCTTTAGGACCACATCCTTCACGTGTCAGAAGCCACACTGGTTCTGAAGATGTTGCATTTGTAATTCATGACAGGAAGAAAAATTTTTGTATCTGGCCAAACTTGATGCAAATCTGACAAGTTCTTTAGCAATAATAGGATACAAATTTATCTACTCACATTTATCATGAGCAAAAGTAAGCACAATTGTTTCAGACTGTATGCCACTGTGAATGTGAGAGCAGTTTTCCAAAAACTGAGCAGGAGTATGAAGCTAGATGGTAGTCTCTTTTAACCATCCAGTCTTTGAAGTGGAGCTGCAGGAAGTTTTGGAGCCTTTCAGAAGAGGGTGGGGTTTTGTGGGTTTTGGTTTTGTTGTGGTTTTTCGTTGGTTTTTGTTTTTTTTAACTGTCTTTTATTTAAAAATTGCTGGAAAAATGTTTTGAAAATTTTAAAAGGTATAACCTTCTTGCCATTTTTCCTTTGGACAAGTACAATAATTTTAAAGTGTTTTCCAAAGTTTGAAACCTAAATTAAGCTTCCTTCAACCAAACCTTTCAACTAATCCAAGCCACTTCTTATATAAAATATTTTCAAGGTAATAAACAAATATTAAAGATTTCAATATGTGATTTGGTTTGGCAAAAGGAAAATATTTTCACTGGAGAGAAATAGCATTCTCACTCCCAGATTTACTTTGAAGTGTCTTCTCCCTATCTCGACTCAAATAAAATGCACTAGTGTAAGCAGAATTTAAAAAACACTCATAAGAGGAAAAGCAATAGGGTGTGAAGGCACCCAAGCATCTGTCAGTCCTTTCACCACTGAACCTAACAGTTCTTGGAGCACCCACAATCATTGTGGTTGAGATCAGGGAAGCTGCTCTGCTGTTAGCAAATGAATGTGTGGCACAAAATTCAACTACAGAAAAGGATATGAGCAAGCGTAACTCCTCCAGAAGGAAAGCCCTAGTCTTTTGTTGAGAAGTCTTACAGTGCCCTATCAATTTTTCCTAATAAAGGAAAATTAATAACTGGTTCTCCCCTTCAGCTATTTTTACTGGAAAAGCATGCTTCTTTCTAAAATGAAATAACATTAATCTTGGGATAACAACTGAACACACCAAAAGAGACGTACAACTGATCATAATGTTGTACTCAAATTCACTGAAACGAGTTTAGCTCCAGTGATACCCCAGGCAGCAAGTTTGTTCTGTTCTTTTTTTTTTAATTCGGGAAGGTCATTATTACAAGGTGATTGTTACAGGATTATTTCATAGTGTTGTACTTCAGAATGACTACAAGAAGACATTATCCTGCTATTGCATTTATATTGACATTTTACTAACTTGATTGCAATTTAATTGTTGTTATTTTTTTTATTTTGGTTAGTATTATTTTTTTAAATAACTTTCCTGTGGAGGTTTCTTGTACAAGCTCTGCTGGCTGTTTATGCGTATTGGATCACTAGCACAGAAGAATTAATTCTGTATTTCTGGGGTTTTTTTAAACTTTTTTTTTTTTTTCTGTGCTGTGTGCTTGGCCAGTGCGCGTTCTTACTACTGCTTTTTTTGACTGGAAGCAAGTATGTCTTACTTCAGGTTTTTAATAGTTGCCTCAAAGCATAATTAATTTACTTGTAATCTCCCTCTTGATATCAGAATCTAATTATATTTTCTTGGGAAAATGGTGTAATTACTATTCAAACATAACTAAAAAATCAGATAATGCATGTCACCTAAAATAAAAGACGGTCCTGAATTTCTCACTTACACTACAGTGGTGCTTCAGAAACAGGTACAATGCTTTCATTGTAAAAGAAGCGTTTCTTTCTTTTATTGAGCAGGGCTATACAAGGTGTGAGCTTTGTAACTGCAGACTTTCATTTTGATTGTAAGTAAACTGGCAATGCATCATAGAATATGTAAATTGGGCTCAGGCAAACGAACAATGACAGATAAAAATGCTCATATAACCTTAAAACATCCTTTAGTTTTTATAATTGAGTGTCTTCGGGAAAAAAGTATTGTAGATTATACATACCTTTAACTTCATAATTCAAAACAAATAGCTTCTACAAATTATATGGATAGTGATTATGGAGAGGATTGAATAGCATTTTAATCTCCTCCTACACCTTGAAGCACCCTGCCTCTCTAGCAGAGAGATGAATTTTGATTGCCTGACAACTGTAACCATGTGAAGGTTCATCACAAAGGGAAGGAGAAAAGCTCTGGAAAGCCTTGATAAACACCGAGCTGGTAGGCCTGTCTGACTGCTCCTAGCTGTCCTTATAATTACATAGTGGATATTATTTGAGTGCACAAAGGTTTAAAAGCTACTGGTAATTTGTCAGCTTCATGCACTAACCTTCCAACAAAATATTATTGTCGGTCTTCTATTTTTTTCCTGCATTCAGAAACTTCTATGCATTATGCTTTACTTCTGAAAATGTCTTCAATAGCGAATATAGTTTTCCTGCTGAGCACATTGTACACAAATGTTTTTATATGCATATATAGCTCTATCTTAACCTGTGCACCAAATTCTACTTTCTACTGGGCAATGTAAGCGTTCTGCAAGTGCATGACTGTATGGCTCAAATACAACAGCATCTGCCACGTCCAGCTCAAGCAGCTGTAAGCTGGCTCTGACAGTGTGAACAGGGGTGCTGTAAGTATAGCAGAGGTCTTTCCTAACTTGGCAAAGGAGCTGTGGGTGATTGGGATGGAGCAGCTCGTCACACAGCTGCACTGTGGAAAGACGCAGGAAATGGCTCTCTCTGGCAACACAGTTCTGTTCCATATGTAATTCAACAAGGTGTTTATATTCAGGCATAACTAATCTGGTTGCATCTCACCATACCCTAAATAAGCTAGGATGGACAACCGATACAGGGCATTTAGCTCATGTGTAACTTCATGTTAACGTAGTTGGACTGCTTACAATATTAAAGGCGCTTTTAAACTTCGTAATTTGAATGAGCTAACGAGTTCAATATCTCTTCCTTGTGTCATCACAGGCAATGCACTCCTCAAGACCTTGGAGGGCCACTACTACAGGCTAACCTGAACAAGAATCCACCCTGGCGTGCTCAGTGCCTCATTTCTTCAGTTCCATACAGTAAACTAGTCAACCCCTCAGTACATCACTCTAACACTATGCCAAATATGCTCTCAAGTTTCAAAGCAGTTTGAGTTGAAAACTCTGTATCCTTGCAAGCGTACGAGATACAAGACCTGGAATCTTAAGTATAAATCAGTACAAAGCCTTCACCTGAGGCTTTTCATGGTGGAACTCCTACCTTCCTGTTCCCTATGAGTTTGAAGAGCTAGAATGACCTTCAGGGTCCTACGATGACAGAGAATATATATTAAAAGATTAGCATTTTCACACAAAATGCAACTACTTATATTAGGGCTAAAAATAAATTAATGCCTATGGAAAGGGTCGAGAGAGGGAGAACAGAACATCTCTTATTCATATCCTGTGGCCCAACAAACAGCACCAGGTCTGGCCGTAATAAAGCCCCAATTACCTAACTCTAGGGGAGGATAGCTGGCATTTCCCTCTACCCGATGATTTAATTGGGCCTGTCAGCCATGGATAATTGGTTTCTGGTTGACTGAAAAAAGTGACAGTGACATCACCTCTCTGCTACCATTATTGAAATTCTTGTATCGTAATAGGGCCTCAGCACACAGGGTGCTTCGGCAGCATTTACAGGTCTCTCATTGTGCCGTGCAATGGAAATGCAGTAACGTAAGACACACAGAAACCTTTTCAAGTTTTTTACCCCATATGCTTTCATAATATGAGGATTTTTGAGAGCCAAGATTATTTCTGTACAGAAAAGTCTGGTTTTACTTGTTTGACTGGAAATGTAGTAATATTGTTGCAGTCATGATGGTCTAAGGCTATAAACAAGGCAAGGCTTATTAGGAGAGCCACTATCTTTTATTAATAAATCTGATATAGCTGGTGAAATAAAGATGATTTGGGGCACATGAAGCCTTCTTGTGGTTATATGCCCAAAGTTGGTCTGGTTTTAGTTCAGACAGCCACATACACATCTGAACTAATAACAAGAGATTACATTTCTCCCCAGTTCTTGCTTTGCTTATAGGAAAATACCTCTTCAATGCTAGTGGTGTATTATTACAAAAGATTTCATTTGTTCTGTTGAAAATGTGGTCCAAAACGACAGAAAATTGATGTAAATCCTTGCTGCTTCTTTGCACAGCTTCAGGTAGGGGGTACAGTTTTAATTTACAGTGATTTTGTAACACTGCTTGAGACTTGCACCAGCAGAGGGGAAGATCGGGTATTTCCTCCAGTGTTACTTTCTTTCGTTCAGCTTTCCTCTCACTCTCTCTCCTTTCTCCTGGGCTGCCGAGCACTAGTGAATTGGGTGGAGCAGACAGGCATGATAGTGCCACAAGCAGTGGCAGAAACGTACACAGGAAATTTCTCTCTACCCAAGGACTTCTCCAGCTGGTATATTTTTCAAAGCCCAAATGGAACACAGCGCATCTATGAATCTACCTGTAGAGTAAGCCTTGTGCTGAGTTAGGACTTGACAGACTTAAGAAAACTTCTCTATTATTGTGACAGCAGTGGGTTTCTTGTTCCTGGGCGCTGAAAATTTCACCTTGGAAATTGCAAAATGCACTGGAATAGCATTCCAGGAGGAAATCTCTGTGGAATCTGTAGCCGAACAGCTCTCCACAACTTCCATGCTGCATTAATCCCCCAGAAAGATGGCAATGGCCAAGATCATTGTTATTCAATCCATGCCCGCTGAGAGAACAGCTCAAGTGGAGGTACAGTGCGCACCCTCCCCTGCGCTGAGCTCCTCGGGTGGAGTGAGGCAGGGTGACACAGTAAGAGTGGATCTGACCTCCTCTACGCATTTCAGTTGCTGCACTTTTAGAGAGGAGACAAGAGGAGAAGCCTGATCAACAGGATTCACATGCCAGACACCCATAATAGTATGACAAACCTCCAGTTGATTAGCGCACCAGAGAGACCTGAATTGAGAGACTGGGGTGGTCTTTTCATGGCCTATTTGAAAGAATTTCTTGGCAACAGTTCCAGCAATGGACTTTATTCAGCACTGTTGGCTAGAAAACTTGTTGGCGTCTCCAATCTTATAACCCTTTCGCTTCACAGCCTAATTTAAAACATTTGTGTGTATGTGGTGACTGGCAATAAAACACAGAAAAATCTCAGACTAGAGGAAGTATAGGCTTTGTGGATTCCTCCCTAGGTCCCACCCATCACTGACACATCTGGGATACAAAAAGGATTAATGACAGCACGGCTCATGTTTCAGCAATGTCATACACCGTGAATCCATGGCAAATTAGCTCTAAAATTCCTAGAGAAATAGACATTTACCTTAGATAAATGTCGTGGCCAAAGTGATGGTGGCTGTTTAGAAGGGGATGTGAATGTTTATGCTAGTAGATTTATAACTAGGTACTTACAGTGAAGAGCTGTTAAAGAATATACTGGGAATAAAATGAAATTACTCAGCCAGGTCTTAAATCTTGCATGCTATTTTAACGTAATTTTATAATTTTTTTTTGGTTGGCAGCTAAGCGCTTAAGATCAGAGCTGATTCCATATCTGCTTATTGTTTAAATTGTATTTGATTCAAATATCTGTCATCTGTATCTCAGAAGTGAAGATTTTGAGCTGGAAAACAAGCATTTCAAGATGAAACCACCTCCTCCAACACTAAACTGTCTTGCAAAAAGCTACTTCTTAATTTCCAACATTTCAATAATATTTATTTGGTAAGTATACTACTTTTTTGATAAATCTAAACAGCTGCATTTGCAAATTACGTGCAGTCTCCAATAGGTGAGCAAGTACTTTTTCTTTGATTGATGCTGTCTCTCTTTAATTAACGTAAAAGTCAGCCTTTTTATCCACGTGACAGATACTCTATTAACTGGCAAGAAAATTTAGCATGAATAAGCATTGGAACAGAAAGGATGAATGTAGTTAAATTTTGCCTGTACCACTTTAACTATAAAAGAATTCATGCTGAAAGAACCATAATAACCTGAGAGTTCAAGGACATTTTGTTTCCAGAGCGTAATTACTGTAGCAATGCCAGCCACCGTAATGGATCACTCAGCATTGTATAATTTTTCTTTGAACTAAATCCTTCTTGGAACATAAAACAGCAAATGAGAAAAGTGTTACCTAGGCTTGTGCTAAGTCAAAATGCCTGCTGAACTTGTGGACTTTGGCAATTAGAACAGATGTAGATGCTTTGTAGACTGCCAAGAACCGACACAGAGTAAATAATATCAGCAACAAGTAAATAATAAATCAGGTAGTTACAAAGAGAAAAAAAACCAAACCAAAACAAAAAAACAACCCAAAACCCAACAACACAGAAGAAACAAATGGCTCAGTCAAGGACATTGCATTTACTTCTGAAAGTGCAAGGGGAAGAAAATTATGCCCAAGCTATAATGTAGAGGTGCCACTTTGACTTTCTTTGTGGGGAAACTGGATGCCAACTCTGAGTTCTGCTGATGGAAGTAATTATGCCCAGAATCCTTTTGTTTGGCCTTAATTCTTCACCTATTTATATCTAAGGACAGGTACTAAGGTGGCTTTGGGGGTTTTTGTTTGTTTTGGGGTTTTTGTAAGTTTTTTGTGGTTTGTCTTTTTTTTTTTTTCATGGGAATAAATGGCTTCTACTAGCAATTCAACTTTCTGCAATTGAAGTATCTCCCAAGTTTAATGCAGAACTATTAAATCTCAGGAAAAAAAAATAAATTAGGCATGTTGAATAGCTGCCTGCATTTTTCCATGCCAGGGAACAGGTATGGAAAACTCCGGTCCATGGCAATCTAGTAGTTACAGACTGAAAAATGTCAGAATCCCCCCACTATAATACAGTGACAACCAAGCATGCCTCAGGCCTGTTCCACGGAACAGTTTCCTATCTTGGTTACACTCACTGGCAAAATAGTTCTTGTCAAGGTTGCATTTTCCTTATATGTTTCACTCATGAAAACTCATAAAACATGCAGCTTTATACTTCCAACCTGAAGATATTTACTATGGGAACAGTGAGACCCAAGAAGCCAGTTACCTGGATAAATTTTTTTTTTATGAACTTGCTATTCAGGCTAGTGACATGTAAGGCTCAGCTTAAAACTTACAGTGTACTCAAAACTTCCTTTTTCCATGCAAAATCAAATTAGAGAAACTTAGTTTATGTACAGCTTAACTATGACTCTATAGAAATTACAGTCAGGCAAGCACAGATGAGCCCGAAGAGATTTTTGCCTTCAGTGCAAGAAAAACATAGGAATATTGGTTGCTCTAGTATTACTAATTAATGCCATCATTTAACCTCAGAAGTAATAACAGAATGAAAGAACTTGTACTATTTGAAACAATGTATGAAATATAATTGAATGTTAAAAGATAATTTAATGTACTATTACCGTGAAAAAATGAAGTTAAATAATTGTAGGAGTCAATTAAAACGCGTGAGGGCTGTGAGTACAGCCAGTACAGCAACAAATGCTTTGTGAATTTTCAGTATTTTTATTGAAAAATGCAACACCTGGAAGTCAGGCAGTTTTTATTATGCTAAGTGACAATCAATATACAAATCATACTGATAAATATGGAACATATGCCGTGGAATAAAGTGTCACCCTGCATTAACATTATAGCTCCTTTTTAAAGGTCTCAGAGAAACAAATTCATTGTCCATGTCACTAATAACTAGTTACCTTTGGAAAGCTAAAAATATAATTAATAGAGTGCGACTGTCTTCTGATACACTGACGAACTAGACCCACAAGAGGGCACCTGCCTGTGCTGTGGGGCTCTCATGGGGCGGCTTTCCACCACCTGGGAAGCAAGAAAACTGAAAAACCCAGGAACTTGTACCTAAGTCCTTCAAAATACTCAAGCACAAGACAGATGCATAATAGTTATTATTGATGAAAACTACTGGCAGCTTGGAAGTTCTCCATTTGATTTGCAGTGGCCTGCTGTTTAAGCACAATTTTCACACGGCACTTTTAACCGCCGAGGAGAATTTAGGGGCGCACACGCGCGGATCTGGTTTTGGCAGGGCGCTGGGCCCACGCACCAGCCCCAGGCCCAGGCCGGGCCCGGGCGGCGGGCCCGCAGCGGCCGCACCAAACGGACTGGCTCTCGTTGCCCGCCCCGAGCCCACACGGAGGCCGCGGGTGCGCGCAGACGCCCGTCACGGACACGAGCAGCTCCCCCCTCGCGACGGGGCACGCCGCCGCGCCGG
>VXAK01006915.1:0-31695 GCA_013399435.1 Arenaria interpres | reverse complement strand
AAGAATCTCTTAGAGACAACAATTCCTTTAGCTTCTTTTCAGTTTGATTGTGTTATCCTGAATCACTGTGGCTGCTGCAAAGTCACTGGCATTTCATGGCAGAGAATGATTTCCTATTAATAGCAAGAGTATGTCATTCAATATGAGTGACATAATGAATGTTAATGTTGATACCTTTGATTTAATACAAAAAATTATGATGTATATGATAGTTATAAAATCTATACCTACTATTACTGGTGCCTTTAGTATAACCACTATCAGCTGTCTGGAGTCTATCATTCTCTTTTAACTCTCATTGAAACCCTTATTTTCTGTTCAATTCCACTAGATTTCTTCCAGAGCCTGTATCAGAGGTAAACAGAACCATGGGTTATATATGGTGTTTTTTCATAGTGATCCTATTAGGGTATTCTTTTAGTCCAGCTGCTTTCTTCTTCTTCACTGTATTCTTATGAATTTCCCCCATGATTTCCTATTTATCTATTATCTTCTTGTGTCGCTGTTCTCTGTGCTGCAGTCAACACCACTAGCATGTGGTTTATCTGAAGTTGCTCTCCTATTTACATCCTTGTTTTACACTCTTTGTGCTGATATTCAAAGTCAGTGAACTAATATAATTTAAATCCCTGTCAAAGCTTTTCTTGGCAGGAGATCGGGATGCTCACTGATAATTAACTTAGATTATATATCCTATGAACTAGTGCTTACATATATAGAAAATATTACTGCAAGGAAAGAGCAGACTCAAGAATTGGAAAGGATTGGATAGGAGAGATTAATGCACTTAAATAATGAAAGGCCCAAACACACTTGCTCTCAAAAGACTTTAATACCTACCATCACACTGGCACTCACTCTCACCCTATGTTTGTGCCATGTACTCTGTAATTTCACACCATAGTCTTTGGATTAAGCTTGGAAATACCCTTCACTGCTATCATAATGCAAACTGATTATGGCAATAACATACTAAATCTGACATGCATTTATGTAGAATTTCTTTTTGCACTTTCAGTTTGTTGATAATTTTTCTCAATCCTGTTTTGTACCTGTGCAAACACACGAATATTTTGATGCTTTTGAGCACGATTGATAAAAATACTAGGTGCTGAAAATTTCAACAGGAAATTGGAATGCTCTGGATTAGGTTCTGTTATGGTGTAAACTGTGTTTTCCTTTTTTAAGCAATGGTGACAGGTAAAATCTGTAGGCCAGACAGGAAATAGCCGTCAGTAGGAAGCTTCTTTCTAAGAAAAAAAGATAAATAAATTTGACACCCAAACGTGTTGAACGGGATGTAGCAGAACCATTTGTTTTGAGAATAAAAATAACAATCATAATGTTCCTAGGGCAGTTCTCAGAAACTTGAAACTAGTTACAACACAAAGCACTAGGTTGCTGCTAAACTTTCAAAATTGCAGAATGACAGAGTAAAAACATGCGTATGATACAGTGCTGTAAAATTACAGCTGTGATAATAGACAGACCTAAATGTAGGAAAAGTCTGATTTCAGCAGCTTATTTTAGGATGTAGCTATTTTTACAAAGCATGTATATAAAGTCTTTCATCTTGAGAATACCTTACAATCTGAAAATTCCCTCCACAAAGTGTTGTCATCTCTGAAACAGAAGGTGGTGTTAGACAGGATCCTCATGCCCTGGCACAGGCAGTGATACCTGACTAGACACAACAGTGTAGCTTCTGTGGCCAAGAAGAAAACTTCAAATGTTAAAGAATATAATGCAAAAAGGAAAACCTGCTCTGTAAAATGTGGTTTGATTATCTATAGTTATTGGTACAGTTAATCAGTAAATGTTTATAATGTGTTTCCTTACCTTGAGTTTTACACAAAAAGCCTGACCCAGCATTGACTTATAGTTGAATGGGAGTTGGATAAGGCATATTTATGATTAAGATTATTTAAGCTTTCTATATCAGGGATTCTTTGCTTACATGTAATTGGGCAGTTCCTAGGACAGAGAATCCTGAAGCTTAATTAGGAGAGCTGACTCTACATTTCTGTTTGAAATAATGGTAGGGGAACTTTGACTTTCCTGCCTTTTAAATGCCAGTCATTTTTCATTTCAGTATAATTTGATATTGCTTTGGTTTTGAGGTGAATTAAGTAAATTGTCTCAAGATTTAAAATTCCTTTTCAAATTAAAAAAAATATTTCCAAAAATTTTATAACACTTCCACAAATGTTGTAAAATAAATTTTCCTATTAAATATTTGATGTAAAGAATAATCTACCATTGTAGATGCAGATGCATCAAATTCCATAGTACATATACTTTTACTCTGCTTATGATTTTTAAAGTCCATTCAAGACTTCCTTGTTCTGATGGAGAAAAAAGCAAAGAGGAATTATCTCATTATGACTGGGTTACTAGACCAGAATTAATTTAGATACAAATGATATTGCTATGGTTTGTGTTAATTATCATTCTCGGAAATGGCTTTTGTGGGTTTTAATAGATAGATCAAATTAAAATGGTAGTCAAAACCAACTATGGCTACAATTATATTTAACTCTTCTACTGCTAGGTCAGTTAGAATTGTCTCCATTTTTTTAGGGTTCCAGTTAAACGATCATTTGCATATATTTCTATTATTCTGTCTTCCTTTTGCATGGTCCTACTATTCTTGAGTAAAAGCCATTTCCAAGAGATAGGAGGTACCTCATAAACAACAAGGTAATAATAAAGGCCCAGAGGTACAGTGAGCAGAAGGTCTGTAGTCATGGGCTTCGCTGCTGCACTCACTTTCTCTGGGCCTGCTATGTAATACTCATATTCTCTTCTTTCCTTTTACATGAGGATAAGCATGAACGATATTACATCCACTATGGGGGAAAAAAAATCCAAATATTCCCAGCCTGCAGTTCAACAGACAATAAGCAAACTGTAAAAAGCCAATATAGATCACATAGATGCAATAATAATTCTTGTTATTTTCCCGGTCTTAAATTAAGCTAACATGAGGTTTTTTCTTTTGTGTACGCTCTCATTTCTCTCAGCTTGGTAGTATCTGAATGCTTTCTCGAAACAAATTAAATGCCTAATGTGTCACACATACTTTACTTTTCCTGTCATCCTTTCCCCATAACGAGGATAGTAGATTTTTTTTATTTAGAAATTTAGAGATCCTTTTTTAAAATATATTCTTCATGTATTTATCACAAAGAAGTCAAGCTCAAGAAAAAAACATGTGCCTAGAACTTAAATGCACTTTGGTGTTTCTTGTAAAAGCATTGATTAAAAGAATTCTGACAAAAGACTTTTTAAAGTTAGTATCCTGTATGTATTTGTGGCAAGCAGGAGAAATATCGCAGGTCCAAGTTTGCCTCTTTTTTACATTTTGTTTCAAATTTCAGGCCTTTCAAACTAGCAGTTAGATAAGTTTTCTTGCATAAATCTAAGTTGTAGAAGAACTTTTAGTTAAAACCAACAAGAACTTTGAGTTAAAACCAAGAATGCTACATTGGTAGCATGAAATCATTGGAGAAATATTTGTGATTTTGTAGAGGAAATTACTACATTTTTGTTTGAGAAATAATTGAGCATATATTTTGATTGTGATATTTTTAACAAAGGCTCATAACTTTTTGTGTAGAATGTATGTAGTCCAACAGAGTTGGTTTTCCTATTGATGTGTTCTTTAAGTAGAAGTTAAATAAGACACATGCTTTTTCATAAAGACATACGTGATATGTGTGCAATAGAATCTCTTTATTTTGTACTTGTGCTTTCTTGCTTAATTCTACCTATTTAAATTTCATATTTCTCAAGCTGAATCTTAGGGTTTCATACTAAATATAGATCCTTATAAACAGGAAGGTTGTTGGTTAAAAATTCAGTTTTAATGGCGGATTTTTTCTCGCTTGTATATGGCATACTTTTTTTTTTTTTTTCTTGAACAGGATCCTGTTAGGTGTTCTCCAAATTCAGTGTTGATTCAGGTATGATGACTGATAAATCACTGAACTTAGAGGCCAAAATATATCAGGTTCAGTGATGTTAACAGATAAACATGGAGAAGTTTGCTCCATACCTTGTATACCTGATCCGTACTTTTACAAGACATTTTCAAAACAAGGAGTGTTCATTTGGCACATTTAACATCACTGAAGTACAGTTATGGATGTTTAAAAAATAGTAACAGGAAAAATCTACCTTAATATTTCACCTTACTTTTACACGTGAATATCTGATATTGTTACCTAGATTTAGTTTGATTTTGATTTTGATTTGCTTTGCCCTTAAATATGGGTAGCTGTGTCTTTGAGAATCAGTTTGGGCTTAATTCTCCTCCCCCATTCTGCCTATATGGCTGAACAAAAAGGGGAAGGTGACTGTCATACTTCCAAGCAGCACATTTTTAGAAGGTCAAAATGATTAAATTCATTCTCAATAATGTAGTTTTTCTGTTCATGCTTTTTATTGACAGTCTTTGTTTCTTAAAGAACCTTCATTGCTTTTTTTATTTAAACAAAAACGTAGCAAAGAAACAGATGTGTCCCATATAAAATATGCAATAAATCTTGTCTCACAAATTCTTTGCTCTGAACTTTCTGACAGAAACTGTCAAATATCCACTTTAATTCTAGTATAAAATGTTCACTTTGTGTCATGGCGCCAACCACCATATGCTGGAATAAAGTCAGTAACCAGCAATAAAAAAAGGCAACATACGCACCTTTGAAACAGTACAAGCAATCAACAGTGAGAAAGGTCTATATAAATCTATGGAGAATTAATTTCAGCTTTGCCACTATCCTGCTGTGCATTTACAATGAGACTTTGCTCCCGACCACCAGAAGTGGCTTACTTTGCAGGAGGAGTGTATCCTAATGAGGGGAAAATGTACAGAAAACAAAGCAGCAGCATTTAACCCCCCAACCCCCATCCTTTGGATCACCTAGAAGAGCATGTCCTAGTGTGTTCAAACATGTGGGGCCACTACACATCACGCACTGCTGTACGTTAACTGATCATGTGAAACCAATCTTGACTGAGCTCAATCAGCAGAAATGACTTTAGCTTCATAAATCATTGTTACCATTCCACAGGAGGAGGCAATGCTATGGTTTTTCTCTCCTAAAAGTTTTCAGGCCACAAATTTCACAAGCTTTTCTGAAATTAGTTTCATTATATTTGTATAATTATTCATTCTTTACCCACCAGATAAGCTGTTCGTTTACCATCGAATTAACCTTTTTTTTTTTTTTATATCCTTCTGGTTTTGAGAAGACCTCTTGCTTCTTACTGGTTTTAATAATCATTCAACTATTTAAAAGTATTTTCCTTGGTATAAAAATGTGCTGATACTTCAAGTTTTTACTGCTGCTTACAAGAGATTGTAGTTGCAGATAATCTGGACAGTTAGTTTTTCCAAACACAGAACAGATTTGATTTAACCTTGTTCTGTTTGAAAAGATTAGGACTAATTTTTCAATTCCATAGGCTGTTTAGATACATTTAGTCATCTCAAAAATTAATCTTGGAATTAAACCACAACATTATTAGAGTTTATTAAAAAGAAATTAGAATTAGAATATATTTCTATAGTGCTTAAGTACTAATAGGCTTTAAAATAATATTTATTCTCTGGAACCACAAGTGTGGGAGAATGAGAGATTAATGGCTTGATTGCATTTTAACAGAATGCAGTTTCAAGTAATTTAATTGGAATAAATTGAAAAATGTAATGCTAATTCTTGCTTTGTAATTAATAACCCCAGAATACAAGAACATAAGACTAATGTTAGTTCAAATTTTAATCAAACACTTTCCTTTTTGTGTAGAAGCTAACTGGAAAAATAGCTTTAATTTAAAAATCTACTCTCATAGAATTCAATAGAAGAATCATACTAGATCATACTAAGAAACTTACATTTTAAGGCATGGAAGACTGAAAATAAATACAATATTTTTTTCTTCATAGTTCTAATGTTCTAGTAAAATGACCTTCAACACTTTTTCTGGCACATTTATAGACAGCATTATCACTTTTAAAAGAAAACATAACTTCCTAGGTTTTTTATTACCTATGATAATAAACACTTTCTTGAATGTGTTGCTTTCTCATGTTATGCTGGTCTTGTGTGCCTCTTTGTGTATACAACTGTTTAAAATTTGTTATGGCTTGGTAACATTAAAAATAATGACATTTTTATAATGTTTAACAATTTCTGTATGGTAAATGTTAATTAATTAGTCCTTGCCCAGTACCTAAGATACAAGTTGGTGACTAATATTCCTGATTACTTGTGGGGAAACTTGTTTCTTAAGCAGCTTTCCAAGATTGCACAGAGCCTCTTTGTATGATAGAAACTTTTGTACGTTTTCATCATTGGATGTGGGTTTCTTAGTTAAAAACAATTTTTGTACCACTGCAAAGGAAAATAAACTTGCAAGGACTGTTTCAGGGAAGGATGATTAAGACCTCATGGCAGCAAGTGTTCTGAAAATTGTTTTGAAAGGATTTAAGATGTCTATATTGGTATTTAAACCATCTCAAAAAAAAATTGCATAGCCAAATCCCATGTTAAATATGTGACATTTTCTAATTTAGAGAAGAGGTAAAGGAAACAAGGCTTAAGTGATCACACTGCCCGTTGATTGTTCCCCTGCCAATAATTTTTAATACATTCGCCAATTTTGACCAAATGTGACAGAGTTAGAGATCCTAAGATATTAAGCACCTAAAATCTCAATAAAAATATGTGGCTAAATCGACTAGAGTGACCCTATGAGCCTTCCAGGGAGAGAAAGGCTGTATCATGAACTCAACCCTTAATTAAACATTAATGAATCCATCTGGGAACTAACTCTAAAATACAGATCCACAGTAGGCCAGGTTTCATTGATTCCATTGCCCCCAGACCTTCTTGCTTAACTGATTCCATAGAAGAAATATCTCTTGGTGGGCATGGGATTGTTTGCTTCAAGGAGTTTTTGCATTCTAATACACTGGAATAGAAATCTATATTAGACATACAATGAAACATTTAAATGTTATTTCCAGGCTATTTGTTGAATTCCACGAGTTCCTAAAGCCTACCAATTAGAAGTTAGTAACTAGCTAAAGAAAGTTAACCAAGTAATACATATTAGAAAAATGAGTTGCTAGGAATCTGTACAAGAACACTTAAGGTTTTTTATTATTTCTGAAATATAAAATGTTAATAAGCCAAAAAGCTCCTGCATGAGAATGGTGGACTGTAGCCATGTGAAATAACTTGTACTCATATTAAGTTTATAATTTTCAAATTTGAAATTGAATACAACACAATGAAAAACAAAATGGAAAATGTTTTACACTGTATGTATTCTCTCCTGTTTGCAATGTTTATAGATTAAGTCAATTCTTAATTAGTAAGAATTCTTTTGTATAGAACTAACTTAAAAACAATATTATTTCTCAAAAGATAGTTATATTAAAAGTAACTCAATATAATAATGGTGAAATACCAGAAAATTCAGGTTTTACATGTCGCTCTAGAAAGATAGATTTTTCTTTATTATATCTCTTCCTAGAACAGGATACACACCTCCTCTAGAATTTCTGAAACTTCTTAATTTGGTAAAAAAAAATTTAAGATTATTGAGAATGTGTATTTAATAATTTTAATGAAAAGTACAAATGTCTGAAATTTAAAAAATCAATTTTACAGGGAGTACCTAATTTCTGAGAACTTTTATATCCTCTGTTGTTACACATTTTATTATAGGATATGTTTTCAAAAAGTAAAATGGTTCTAAAATTAGATTCAGTCTGTATGAAATGTAAAAATTCATCGCAGTAGCATATGATATTAAATAAAAAACTAAATTTTCATCTCTTTAACAATTCCAAAACCCAATTTCCATACTTAGTACCATACTTATTCTTGTTAGTCAAGCCATGTTTTCAAGCCAAGTACAGCATAATCCACTTTGATGATGAGAAAAAAAAAAGGAAAATAGAGATGATCCATTTTCTACTTTTATATTCTCTTGCATTCATATTCGCACTAATAATAAAAAGATTAAATGGATGTTGGTGATACTTATGAACACTTTGTACTAAATTGTTAGCCACGTGCATTTGGCTTAGCTATCATCAACTAAACAGTGAAACCTCATACTGCACTAAAAACTACAGATTGTTTAACATGATAAATCAAGCGGCCGGACCCCTTGGCTACAGTAAAAAAATAACTATAAACTTGATTTTTATGCATAAAACCCATCCAAATGATCTTGAATCTTAGGATTCATCTACAATGACTTTTCTAGATAGCTATGTGCTATCTATTGTACTGGGTCTGGCTGGGATGGAGTTAATATTCCTCATAGCAGCCGGTATGGGGATGTGTTTTGGATTTTTGGCTGAAACAGTGTTGATAACAGGGAAGTGTGGTGGCTATTGGTAAGCAGCTCTTGTACATTGTCAAAGTTTTCTCTTTTTCTCACTCTAGCAAGGGGTAGACGAGAGTTGGAAGGGGACACAGCCCGGACAGCTAGTTCAAACTGGCCAAAGGGATATTTCATGCGTGTAACGTCATGCTCAGCAATAAAAAAGGAGGGGAAAGGATTTTGGGAGAGGTAGTCATTGCTCCAAAAGTGGCTGGGCCTCAATCTACTTGTGGGAGGTAGTAAGTGATTGCCTTGCATCACTTATTTTTTTATTCCCCTTTTCTTCACTTATTGAACTGTTTTTATCTTGACCCGTAAGTTTTTTCTGCCATTGTTCTTCCTATTCTGTCCCCCATCCCACCGTGGGGGAAGAGGGACAAGTGAGGGAGTGGCTGTGTGGTGCAGAGCTACTGGCTTGGATCAACCCATCAGGCCTCTAAAATAACAATCCATAGGGAAGCACACTTTCATCAGATTGGTCGTGACAGTTCTTTGCAGTTCAAAATTTTCTTTTCCATATTATTACTTGTAGGCCAGTAAGTCTTGAGTAAAGGATTTCTTAAAAATTAAGTCAATTCACAAAGTTTCACTGGCAACAAACCTATTGAAACCAAAATCAAACAGGCTAAGTTCATCCTGCTGTTGATCCTGCTGTTCTTTGTATTACTATAATGTCTAGTTTTTTTCTGGAGCATGTCCAGAATTTTGTACAAAAATAGATATTGCTTTTGATGATCCTCTCTAGTCTTTTTATCCACCTAGAAGGCCACCTTTGATCTTTTTATTCCATCCTGCATAGTCCCTGATTAAAAAGGGCTATTAGAAAGAGCTTCCCTTAGCCATAGAGTCTTCTCAGTTCAGCTTCTGATACCCAAGTATATCAGCAATGGATAATTCCTAAGAGATTTGGATCTCTGTTATGAAATGGGGGTATGTCTTCGTGCTTTAGAAAGGCCAAGAAGAGAAGGACTATTGTTGCTTGTTCTCCTTACTCAGTAATATCATAGAATGTGATATTTGGTTCTTTGGAAAAAGATAACCCAACTGAACCTCTCTGGGGATATACTTTTCTTCCTCAATCCATGATTAAGGGGCTAGTATGTTTCCAGGGCAGGTTTTGTCTTTTAACTACCTTTCAGCATGACTACTTAAGAGGCTTTAATCTTGACTGATAAGGAAGGTGAGTTTTTGTGAGCCTACAAAATGTCATAATAATCTTTGTCACTGTTTTAAGAACCTCTGTCCAGGCTCTATAAAGCTTAGAGAGGAATGTCATTAGGGGTTTTGTTGTTTGGGTTTGGGGTTGATTTTTGTTTTTTGTTGTTTTTTTTTTCTTTTTCTGTGTCTTATCCTAGATTCTGTATTAATCTTAACTGTGGTTGGTTGGAAGACATTAGTCAGAAATTATCTATTTCCTTCCTTGGGCAAAAAAATCAAATACCTTGTTTTAAGGTAGGATTTTTCTTCCCTGCAGAAAAACCTATAATTTACCAGCTAAAAGTTTGAGAAGCATACATTTTTGAACCACACGAACTCAGCCTTGGAGTATAAAACTAAGAGTTCTCATGTCTCCATCCTAACAGCTATTTCTCTGAGTGTTCTCATAATTTTGAATGTTGTCATTGCTCCTGAATGCTTAGAAAAGTTACAATAAGTTATGCATCTATAAAAAGTTATCTTTCAATTCTGAAAATAGTAAGATACTGAAAAATAAAACAGCTGTAATGGGTACAACTAGATCAGTAGACTTGTGTGAATCATCCTCTTACATGCATTTAAGTATTTAAGGTCAGAAAGAAATACTGTAAAATTTATCCAGTCAGACTCATTAGGTGCTTAAAATTTTGGCTAGAGTGGTAGAAGTAACTGTGAGATTTTTTTGCAATTGTGTCGACCCATTTTTCTTTCTTTGTCCTTCATCATTCTTGCCTCATCTTGTCTCTATAAGTTACTGACCTCCAACTTTCAGTTTGTGCCAGTATTCAATATTTTATTTCATTTGGTGTTTGAGGAACTATTTCATAGTAGCCTGATGTGTGAAGAGGTCTTGGTTTTGTTGTAACTAGAAGCTGCTATGCATATATTAGCGCCATTAAAAATAAATATTTTCTGGTAGTTTCTCGTTCTCAAAATAGCGTTTGGCATGCTGTTCCATCCTCGGCAAGTAGAATATGGAGAAGAAATAAGTTGGGGTTTTTTTTTTTAACCATTTCATTCTAGTACTCTTTCACTCTTAGAACTGTTACAGAATTATGACTCTTCAAATGCTTCCTTCTGCATTTTGGTAAAAGGAAGTAACTAGAAATATCTCAGGTTCATAAGGCAAATCCGTAAGATCATAGTCCATTTATTCACTTATTATTTGAGCCAGATACAGAAAGCAAGATGAATAAGACTAGTCTCTGGTCTTCAGAGTCTACAGCTGTCTGCATTACAAACAAGTATTCTCACAGCATTTGTGATTTAGAACTCCCTATTTTGTGAATATCTGTTTCCCTTTCAAAGCTCTTGTCTGTAGAAAGAAACAGAAATTTCTAATTGATCCTGGCTTTCATATTTATATTCAAAGATGATGTATTGATTAAAATTGTCTGCTTGTCATATGACAGAATCTGATACTTTATTCAGGATATGGACTTAGCCAAATCCAAACAGTAGAGCATATTAAGAACTTGTATTTAAATGTGAGACCAGACAGCAAACTTCACATTTGACAGTTCCCTGTCATTTTAAAAGCAGGTCAAGCATAATGACTCCAAGTCCAGACAGAAGGGAGTCTCTTTCCCAAATGCAGCTTATGGGATCTCATTTTAAAAGTCCTTTATGTAATCTGTATACATGTAATGTAGAACATCTATGGCTGCATTATGGAAAAATTTGGTGCAGTAGGATTGGATCAGCAGATTGAAGCAGCTGAGGCCAGAGGTTTGAGCTTTGAGTTAGTTTTAATCTGAGGTGAAAGTTTCCAGTTTATGTTTCAAAGCTGTCTGAAGGCTCAAGCATTATTTTGATCCTTTTGTCACTATTAAGTATTGGAGTGCATTTTCTGTGGAGCTTCCTGTTTAGTTTCCTCCTAATGGAAATTAGTTTGTAAGCACTAAAACTTACCTACAAACCAAATCAATGCTTGATAAATGGGGACAGTGAGGAAATTTGCTTCAAAAGTGTCCTAATCAAAAAGTTAATACCAATCAACACTGTACTTCAGTGTTCACTGCAGTCATGCATTTCTCTGGTACAGGAAACAGTGATATCAGGAGTCCATTTCAAAACAAACAAAGTGTGCTACATGTAGTTAGGCTATAGAACACTTGCCACAGCAGTTTGTAGAAGCTAAAAAAGCTTATAAAAGCTTAAGCAGAGAAGAAGCAAGTTCTTTGAAGAGAATCCATTGAAAATTACATTGAAATGACATCCATTGAAGGAGCCATTTTGTATGAACTACAGAATCTCCAGAGAACACTGAGAGGAAGGATCATGTGTTTGTCCTCGCACTTAACTCTAACTGAGCACCTACTTCAGTGCCCGCCAGAGGCAGGATATTGGGCTAGATGAATCTCTATGCCAATCTGATATAGCTGGTATTATATTCTTAACTTAAGGAAACTGAGAAAACTGAAATCAAGCATGCGTTTGAAGGATGAAAAAACTGCATGATCCCTGTTCAACAAAAGGGAAATTCTATGTGACCAAGTGTGGTGTTGCCAGAGAAATAAAAAGCTCAAAACAAGTAGTTCTTTCAATTACGTAGGTAATTTTAATTGCTTTCAGTAATTCTGTGAATTAAGATGAAGATTGATACCTTGACTGTGGGGCTTTGAGGACTCTGTTGAGGAAAATACAGTGTTTTATGGAAACCTTTAATGATGGCATTGATAGTGTTAGTTATTGCAGATTGCAGAGGGGGATAGAAAGAGCAAGATATTACAAATTCTGAGTGGAAGTTTACTTAGAAATTGTATGGAGGATCAGAGAATTGCTGTGGTTTCTTGTCTTACACATAATGTAGT
Source organism: Arenaria interpres (assembly GCA_013399435.1). Classification (NCBI taxonomy): domain Eukaryota; kingdom Metazoa; phylum Chordata; class Aves; order Charadriiformes; family Scolopacidae; genus Arenaria; species Arenaria interpres. The sequence goes on along the minus strand of VXAK01006915.1, from coordinate 19,279 downwards.
ATTTGTAACTCCTATTTACTTAGAATTCGTTGCATAGAGTTGCTCATTTGTTTTCTCAACAAGTCTCAACATCTAAATTTCAAATAAATGCTTTTAAATACTTCCTTGGTAGACATGCTTATATTTTATAGTTTATCATATAATACAGTTGTTTTGTTCCTTCCTTTTTTCCTTTATATTGGTACACAAACACACACACTGTCATATTCATGTAAACTTTGTATGTTCCCTCCTAGAAGATGCACCTTTTTTTTATTTCCTATAACAAATCAATATTTCTTTCCTCTATCTTTGTTCTGTTCTTTCAAGATTAAAAAACAGTAGGTCAGGTCTTACCACCTAACTATAAACATATAAACATGTTGTCCTTGTTAGTTCTTGTGGTTTTGTTCATGTGTAGGGACCTGAGGATGTTAAATTTTTGTTATAGCGATGAATGTATTTATACTGGGAAATTTGCCTGACTGAACAATTTTCCGTCTCCTTAATAATCAGAAAGAAATTACTAATGTAGTGATAAACTGGACAATGTTATACACAATTCAGCTTATAACCATCTTTGGTTTTCTGTATGTAGTTAATTTTGTACCATGATGAACCATCAGAATTCCAACCTGTGTTTTCTAGCTTCAATGATATAAAATGAAAGAGCTGTGGAAATAATGAATTAAGTATAATAAGTTAACTTTCTGAATTTCTCAGGAGCCCAAGATGAACACAATAAATCAGAACTGTCCTATCTATTTCAGTTGCAGCTGCCTTGCCACCAAGATGTGAGGCAGAGTATATAACTGTATAGAATTAATTGCTTTCTTTGCAAAGGGCACACAACATTGTTTCTGGCTTTTGCCACACTGAAATAATCTGAATAAGTATCTCCAACACAGTCGCCTAATATAGGTAAATATATGAGTTGAAATTAATTTGCTTCATTAACAGCAAGTGTTCTGAAGTCTTAGTACAAACCTCTGTGTTGGTAGCCTTATAATGAAATGGAACCATTCAGGATCAATTTCTCAGTGGCCTTGTCTGTAAACTCAAGTTTGTAACTGTATTTCAATCAGCCAATGCACTCCTATAGACTGAGCAGCAAAAAGATAGAGTTCTTTACCTTTACATAAAGAAGTGTCTGAATTCTGTTTATATTAACATTTATTCTTACAGGATTATTCTAATGTGTAATAGGAATAATTTTCCCACATTAGTATTGTTTCACATATGTGGTATTCTGCCACAGCTAAAGTTGCTCCACTGTATTAGGAAGAATTGATCAACATTTTGTGAAAAAACTAGTGCTTTGCTTGAGTATCCAGCTCGGGAAACATGTTAAAAAGTAGAGAATGCCCATCCTTTGAAAATCAAATCCTTTAAAGTAGTTTGTGTGAGCATTCTGTAACAGAGGGACGTAGATTCCCTGACCATATTTCAAACTCTTGGCTGCTTTTTCAAAAAAAATCATGTACATACCATGCTTTTAAAGCTTAGTACATATGTTTTCATTTTCCAGCATCCTGAACAAAATGTGATACCTATATGGAACAGTTGGTGTTAACTATGTTTGGTACCTGTTCAATTCCAATTGAATTTCCAATTATTTGTGCTGCAAAAACAGGTTTAAATTTGTAAGTTCTGGTCTGCAACAATTAAAGGAACATACATAACTTGGTGTTCTTTTTTAAAATCTCAAAGTCAAGTTTAATTATTTGCTTTTTACTCAGTTTAATATCCAGCACTATATATTATAGTATGGATTTTACATTACTTTTCCAATCCAATACACTTTATTGGTATACTAGAAGCATTCGTTTAAGTACAAGAAATAAATAAAACCTGAAAATTAGCAAATGTTTATCACTTTTATTATATTTAGCATATAACCTATGCAATTTTGAATGTAAGTGATGTTTAATCTGTGGGATCTCTAAAACAGTAAAGCAGTAATTTATATCTTTTAAATGTTTCTCATTGGCAGCTAAAGAAGAACGTAAAAAAGAAGAGAGCAGTTTGGAAAATGCACAAAAATGGTAAGGTTTTTGCTAGTATTTTCTAACAGTTTATTTTGGTAAAAGATGTTATTGATCTTAGGAATTATATTAAATAGGAAAAAGGACCTGTACTTCAAAGAAATAATATCCTTTCTGAAAGATTCATATGTAGTCTTCCAGGAAAAAGTTCAGTTGAGTTTTTAGCCAAAGTGTACTGTGTTTGAGGTTTTAATTACTGCCAACATTGAATTGAGTCAGAATTTTACAAAATACTGTAATAACTGATTAACTACTTAATGTAGTAAAAATGTATTTAATCACTTTGGCTATTGAATGCAGTATACTAAGAAACCAGTGAAATCTTAATGTTTTTTTTTGCCTCAATATCTCTGCCTTACTTAGGCCAAAGGAGGCAAAATAGAGGGATAAGTGAGATGAATTGATTTATAGACAGATAGTAAAATATTTAGTAAGTTAATATTTCTAATAAATATTGTTTACCGAATTACAGTTCTGTGAGAGTGAAGGATCTGCCTTTAAACTTGTTTGCATTAGTTATGTAGAACTGCTATAAATCAACTTGGGTAAATTATTTTTTACGTTCTTATCAATATTTTTCCCTTCATGAACACCAAAGGCAGATCTGTGGTAGTTTGGACTTTTACATTACTTTTGTGAGCCCAGAATCACTGCACCTGAGACACCTAGATTAGTCTTCCTAGACAGTCAGGAAAAGAGAGATGGGCACCTCCCAAATGCGGTTCAAGTCTTAGGTGAACTGTTTCCATTTGCTTGCAGAAGGTGCCTAAATTGGCTGAACTATTGGCTGACATCAACCGGGGCTTTACTTCTTAATTTAATTTGTCAAGGGTTGGTGGCTGGCTTGTTTCCTTTCTACCGAGCTCCAAACCTATCTTTTGTGGCACAGGCTTTTTCTTATTCCACCTGCTTTGTAGCCTCTCTGGAGCAGAGTACATTCTCCAGGGCATGGAGAATTAATTTGCTGTTGGCTTAAGGAATTAGTTGCCTAATACAGAGTTTGGGGGTTTCAGTTGCTAACTAAACATTTGGCATTTTAAATTACTGCTAAAAAGATTTGTTGCATTTGAAAGTCAGAAAGCAGCCCAGGAAACTAGATTAAACCAGGTGAAATCAAGACAGTGCTACTGGGAGAAGGGTTGAAGATGAAATATGAAGAGGGGATGAGGACTAAGTGTCAGGATGAAGGCAGAGTGAGAGTGGGTGCAGGAATTTAGAATCCTGGAGCACGCAGAGACAACTGTATCAGCTACAGCTAGGGTGGAGAAGGGTTCCATTAGGAGGAAGAGAGCGTGATGTTACCAGGGCTGCTGTTACATGAAGCAAACATGAGAAGAGAGTTTCTGGTCTTTCTGTTCCTGGCTCACCTATCCTAGTCAAAGGGTATGAGCAGCTGAGAAATATTTGGCCCAAGTGAATATAATGGAAATGACATTGACTAGTAGACATGAACTGTTTTGACCATGTGATTATGACTGTAGTATTATTTTAGTTTTTTTAGGGTTTGAAATCCCAGAATGATTTACGTGGGTATTTAGAACTGCACTAGCTTTTTCTTTATCTATTCATTTTTCTGTCGTCTATTATAAAAGACTACTTTGAAAATATCCAGCTCCATAGAAATTCAGTAGCCACGTTTCAAAATAAAGAAAGCATTCGAATAGTGGCAATGCATTTTCATAAAATTAATTATGTGCTTATTGACACGTGGAAGATTATTTATTTCCAGTAAAAACTTTGCAAACTGACTATTGGCATTGTCTGTGGCATTTTGTTGCTACTCCCAATTCTTCCTAAGTACTTGAAGGTTATTTTTAACCAAGCCTGGAGATTTTTCCTGACTTGACATGTGACTCTTCCATAGTCCTTCCATAAAGACAAATGGGAGACTAAGGTCTTCATGGGGTGTTGCAGAATAAAATTAAAGCAATAGATATAATATAGGATTTCCTGAAATGCAAGAAGTTAAGTTTTTCTCATTAAAACTGTATGCCCATGATTTTCCTGTGTGACATATCTCTATGATGGCTCATGCATCAGAAAGTTATCCTCCTGGGACCGAGGTAGGTGTTGGAAGGTTAGTTATGCTCAGCGTGAATTGCTGCTGTGATTTCCAAGGCTTAGGGGAAGTTGCGGTAATTACCAGCCTTGTCTACTGAATCAGGAACCAGACCTCAGAGAAACTCTTTCCCCAGTGGGCTTATGTGTTGACAGTTTTTTTTCTCCCTCCCTCATAGCTTTGAAGAAACAGTGGGATACTTTGGGATAAAGCCAAAGCCTGGCGAGAAGGAGATCACACCAAACTACGTTTTCATGGTGTGGTATGAATTCTGCAGTGACTTCAAGACCATTTGGAAACGAGAGAGCAAAAGCATTTCCAAGGAACGGTAAGGTTCTAATAAAGTCATTAATAGCATTTTAGATGTCTGGGAAACTGTTCCTTCTCAAACCCAACAAATTATACTCCTATATTTCACAGGCGTCATTGTTTTCTTTCAGATCTAATGGACATCAAGGAAAGATTATTCCCTCAGGGTGCGTAGGAAAATTCACCAAAGGCATGCTGTCCCCACAAAAAGATAAACACATATAATCTGATAAATTACACTTTTGTAACCCCTTCCAATTACTAGCTAGTAAAATGAAAGGGGAGCTGTGCTAATTTGTAACAGATTGCTTCTCTGTGCATTTTCATGTTGAACTAGCCTAAATGAGGCGATATTGCTGTCGCAGACAGTACAGACAAATAAAAGTGAATGCTTTTCCAGTTAATATACTGCACTTGCATCAAAGGGAAGCCCCAGAGATTCAGGCCACACTTAGCACAGTGTCGAAGCCCCACACTGAATTTACAGCACTACTTCTGACTTTTGGTGTCCTGCTGAGGACATCAAACCACTTGCCGCTAGATCTCACCACAGTCTCCTGATTTTATTAGTTAGAGTTAAAAAAAAAAAAAACAACAACACAAAACCTTGAATTATTTGCTTGATTTTCTTAAAGAAGCTTAAAATCTTTTACAAAGAAAAAACAATACCATTATAAGTGCACCATGCTTACTGTGTCTCAAGTCATTTGTAAAGAGGGGTTCCTGCTTTAGGAAAGAATGGATTAGTTGCTTTCAACATGAAATTTAAATTCAGGTGCTTATTCCAAATTGACACAGATTTAGAGAAAAACATCTTTAAAAATATCAGCAAAAGTAGTAAACTCATTTACACTTGCATTTTCCATTTTGCTACAAATCAGTGGGGCTTTTAGGTTCATGTAGAAGTAGATTTTTAAAGGACAAGATGTAGAAATTATCAATTCCTAATTATCAGCCATTGTTTTAAAGATATCACAGGTTTTGAACACTTGAAAGTTGAAGCTTTTTCTGTCATCTGTGTTATGATTAGATTGGTTCTAGAAGCTGACAACTCCAAACATTTTCAAATAATCTTTTATTTCAATTAGATCAATATGCAAATTTGTTTTACACATTAGAAACTGTGTAAAATAAACAGTCACTAGCAAATGTCTATAATCATGATAAGGATCATCTCAATAATATATTTTCTGCTGCATTATGACATATTTTTGTTCCAAAAGCAGTTAGTAGGAATGGAAATTAACTGTCCAAGACAAAAAAAAAAAATCCAGACCATACATCCATTACTTTTTATGTAATTAGCACCTTGCTGATGGCATACAATGATCCCTTCAAAGAAATTGATTTAAAATGCCTTGTAAATGTTTTAACACTACATAACTTCTTAAACTTTTTAAATACTATATTCAAGAAATCTTTGTAAGTAAACTGTTATATTCTGTGCTTTCCTACTGGGGTGAGAAGAGAATTAATTTTAGGTTTAATAATTATATGAATAAAATGTACAAACAGAAATACAGCACAAATATGTCATTAGTTCCTTTGATGGATACCTTTATTCCTATTCATAAATGTAAAGCAATACCAGTAGAATGCGGAGCACCAGTTATTGTAATGCTTCAAAGTACTGACACTCTCTAGTTTATATAGACTGTTTTTCAGAGCTCACTTCAAATTATTTTTACAAAGTTTCATTAATCTCAAAAGGACAATTCATTGTCCCTTACATTAAAAATCTGGGTGATTCATCAGGACAATGAGCTACTGAAATTTGGAGCCTTGTGTAATAAATAAATTAGAATGACAGAAGAACTGTATTCATCATCCTGAATTGTATTGTAATGTGTTACTGAAAAGAGGAAACTCAAGTAGATTAGCATGATGGAAAAACTATTGTCATCACCTGAAAATGTCCTGTAAAGTTATGACCATTTAAGGGTTCTGTTTTACAAAGTATGAGACTAACACTTGATGAGCTGCTGTCCAAGAAATTTTGAAAGCAAGTTAAGAGTCATTGTGCACATTGGTAACTAAAACCCTTAGTATGACAGGAATGGACAGCTGTCTTCCTTAACTGGCTAATTAATTGGACACACTATTTTTTTGCATTTAATAAAAAAAAGAAATCTGTTTATCATGATCAAATTCCTTTGTTTTAAAGGAAATTTTAAAGAGGAAGAATTGGCAGTGTAAGTCAATATTTTCAAACTTGGGTCCTGAAACTGAGGCATTGATATCTTTCTGTAAACCTGTTTAAAATTGGATTATCCTTCACATTTCAGGAGGAGCTGTAGAAACTCAGAGTAAAATGTGTCTGAATAAGTTAGTCACGTAGATACCTAAAAATGGTTTTCATTGTTTACATTTATATAGGAATTCTAATCACAGAATCACAGAATAGTAGGGGTTAGAATCAACCCCCCTGCTAAAGCAGGTTCACCCAGAGCATGTTGCACAAGATTGTGTCCAGGCGGGTTTTGAATATCTCCAGAGAAGGAGACTCCACAATCTCTCTGAGCAGCCTCTTCAGGGCTCTCTCACCCCCAAAGTTTTTCCTCATGTTCACATGGAATTTCCTGTGTTCCAGTTTGTGTCCGTTGCCCCTTGCCCTGTTGCTGGGCACCACTGAAAAGAATTTGGCCCCATCCTCTCGACACCTGCCCATTAGATATTTATAAGCATTGATAAGATCCCCTCTAAGTCTTCTCCAGGCTAAACAGACCCCGATCTCTCAGCCTTTCCTGATAAGAGAGACATTCCAGTCCCCTGATCATCTTTGTATCCCTCTGCTGGACTCTCTCCAGTAGTTCCTTGACTTTCTTGAACTGGGGGGCCCAGAACTGGACACAGTACTACAGATGTGGCCTCACCAGGGCAGAGTAGAGGGCGAGGATGACCTCTTTTGACCGGCTGACCACACTCTGTTTAATGCACCCCAGGAGACCATTGGCCTTCTTGGCCACAAGGGCACATTACTGACTCATGGGCAACCTGCTGTCCACCAGGACTCCAAGGTCTTTCTCTGCAGAGCTGCTTTCCAGCAGTCAATCCCTAACCTTTACTGCTGCATGGGGTTATTCCTCCCCAGGTGCAGGACCCTACACTTACCCTTGTTGAATTTCATCAGGTTCCTCTCTACCCAACTCTCAAGCCTGTCCTGGTCTCTCTGAATGGCAGCACAGCCTTCTGGTGTGTCAGCCACCCCTCCCAGTTTTGTATTGTCAGCAAATTTGATGAGGGTACACTCTGTCCCCTCATCCAGGTTGTTGATGAATATATTGAGCAAGACTGGACCCAGTGCTGACCCCTGGGGAACACCACTAGTTACAGGCTTCCAAATGGACTCTGCACCACTGATCGCAACCCTCTGAGCTCTGCCATTCAACCAGTTCTCAATCTGTCTCACTGACCACTCATTTAACACACACTTCCTAAGCTTACCTAAGTGTCCTGTCAAAAGCCTTGCTAAAGTTGAGGTGGGCAACTCCCACTGCTCTCCTCTCATCCACCCAGCCAGTCATGCTATCACAGAAGGCTATCTGATTGGTCACACATGATTTACCTTTGGTGAATCCATGTTGACCACTCCCAATAACTTCCTTTTCCTCCACATGCTTAGAGATGACATCCAGAATGAGCTGTTCCATCACCTTTACAGGGATGGAGGTGAGGCTGACTGGCCTGTAATTTCTTGGGTCCTCCTTCTTGCCCTTTTTGAAGGCTAGACTGACATTGGCTTTCCTCCAGTCATCAAGGACCTCTCCTGTTCTCCATGACCTTTCAAAGATGGTGGAGAGCGGCTTAGCGATAACATCTGCCAGCTACCTCAGAAACTCATGCATCCCACTGGGGCTTTGTGGGTGTTGAGTTTGCCTAAACGATCTTTAACCCAATCCTCCTTGATCAAGGGGAGAGTCTTCCTTACTCCAGGCTCTTTCTCTTACCTCTAGGGCCTGGGTTGCCTGGGGGCCAGCCTTAGCAGCAAAGAAAGATAATCATGGAATCTTCTATGTTGGAAGGGACCTTTAAGACCATTGAGTCCTACCATTAACCTAACACTGCCAATATTGGATTATAATTTGTTTCTCAAGAAATATCGCTCAGAAAATTCAAAATTTAATTACAATATGCAGAATTATCATTATTCAAAGGTATAATAAAAAATGTATTAGCTTAAAATTAATAGTAGTAAAAATAGGCCAAAAGATATAAGATTCCAAAATTCAATTTTATACTTTAACTACTTTGCATTGTGTAACAGACATCATTAAAATCTCTGAATTTCAGGAAAAGAGAGTACTGGCTTGAATTAAATGACAGCCTCAGCTGCAAAAGCCTGTTTTGTCTAAAAACTACTTGGCTCCCAAATGTAACACAACTGTAGAAATCTAATTAGATTTCTATGAGACTTTTTCTTAAAGTAGAGGAAACACTTTAACTGAGCTGCCCTGCATTTAACCTACCGTGAAAAAAAATCAGCTGCCTGCAAAACATAGTTGAATCATTATCTCTTTCCTGGACAAAATTTGCACCCCATTTAGGAATGCAAGACAGAGTTACAGATAGATAAACCTACATAATGCACCATAATACTCACTAAATATTGGAGACTTCTTTTTTTTCTTAAAATTTCTTTTTTTTCTTAAAATTTCTTTTTTTTCTTAAAATTTCTTTTTTTTTCTTAAAATTTCTTTTTTTTTCTTAAAATTTTCTTTTTTTCTTTTTGTAAAATGTCCTTTTTTAAAAATGCTTTCTTTGTTACTGAACTTCATCTCTAGCATAAAACATGTTGACGGTCTCAGCTTAATCATGTGAAAAAAGACATAGTGATTTTTTAAGTATTTTGGCCACAGAGGCAATAACAAGCTTGAAAAGCAAAAACTCTGACTTATAGCAGTGTAGGTAGCTAATGGTAAAGATATGTTCCTAGATATCGGCTACTGGCCAGCTCCGATGAAGCATATTTTGTTTACCTGGACTGTTGCTTACCTGGATTTTGGTAAAGCCTTTAACAGTTTTTCACAGCATTCTTCTGGAGAAGCTGGCTGCTTATGGCTTGGATGGTGTACTCTTTGCTGGGTAAAAAACTGGCTGGAGGGCTGGGCCCTGACAGTGGTGAATGGAGTTAGATCCAGTTGGTGGCTGGTCATGAGCAGTGTCCCCCAGGGCTCAGTATTGGGATCAGTTCTCTTTAACATCTTTATCAATGCTCAGGATAAGGGGAAAGGGGATCGAGTGCACCCTCAGTGAGTTTGCAGACGACACCAAGTTGGGTGGGAGTGTTGATCTGCTTGAGGGTAGGAAGGCTCTACAGAGGGACCTGGACAGGCGGGATCAATGGGCCAAGGCCAATGGCGTGAAGTTCAACACGGCCAAGTGCCAGGTCCTGCACTTGGGTCACAACAGCCTCATGCAGCACTACAGGCTTGGGGAGGAGCAGCTGGAGAGCTGCCTGGTGGAAAAGGACCTGGGGGTGTTGGTCAACAGACAGCTGAATGTGAGCCAGCAGTGTGACCAGGTGGCCAAGAGGGCAAATAGCATCCTGGCCTGCAGCAGGAATAGTGTGGCCAGCAGGACTAGGGAAGTGATTGTCCCCCTGTACTTGGCACTGGTGAGGCCCCACCTTGAATACTGTGTTCAGTTTTGGGCCCCTCACTACAGGTGGGATATTGAGGTGCTGGAGTGTGTCCAGAGAAGGGCAACGAAGCTGGTGAGGGGTCTGGAGAACAAGTCTCTGGAGGAGCAGCTAAGGGAACTGGGGTTGTTTAGCCTGGAGAGAAGGCAGCTGAGGGGAGACCTTCTCTCTCTCTACAACTACCTGAAAGGAGGTTGTAGCAAGGTGGGGTATGGTCTCTTCTCCTGAATAACAAGTGATAGGACAAGAGGAAACAGCCTCAGGTTGCACCAGGGGAGGTTTAGATTAGATATTAGGAAAGATTTCCACACTGAAAATGTTGTCAAATGTTGGAAAAGGCTGCCCAGGGAAGCGGTGAAGTTGCCATCCCTAGAGGTGTTTAAAAGATGGCTAGATGTGGTGCTTAGGGTTTAGTGATGGTTTTGTCAGTGTTAGGCTGACGTTTGATCTGAAAGGTCTCTTCCAACCTAGACAATTCTATGATTCTATACTTTTGATCTGAACTGGTGAAGCTTTTTTTATTCCTATTATTTTTTCTTATGTGCCAGCTTTCCCAAAGGCATAGAAACAGATTAAATTTTTTGGTAACTATGGGGCTAAAATTTCTTGCCCACTTCATACAAATAATCAAAACAGTCAGTAGATCCAGAAGAAATAGAAACATATCAAGTGTATTAGCAATTTGAAGTTTGGAGAAAAATTCCACTGACAACATACATTTCGCTATCTTTATACTAATTTAGTTAGTGGACATTTATTCTAAATTCAATTTAAGGATTTGATCAATAATGACTAAGTTCTTTCCAGAAGATTTAAGCCTGAAGGCTTGGTCAGGCAATTGTCTTGTACAACAAGGTAACAGAAGTGGACAACATCCAAACTTCATAGTCTGTTATAAGGCTCCTAATTGTGAAGGCAAACAAGGACTTTATAAAATCATCTGCCAAACCAGGTAATACACAGGCATCAATAAAATTTTGGGACTATAGCAGTATAGCCTTCTATATTGCATGGACTAGCAGTGTTTTCAGGAACTGGTGCTGTTACTCAAGGATTAGTTTATGGGCTGCATACAGAGATTATGGTGTGACTGAATGCAGTAAGGCATGTAACACATGAAAGGAATTTGAGCTATTAGTGTCTCAAGAGGAGTCACTGTTCAGTTGTGTTAAGGATTTGGGCTGGGTATGTAGCTTGGCTCTAGGTTGAACAGTGGGTGTTGACTGTAGCTCCCCCTGCTTGTTCATCTCCACCCATATCTGAAGATGTGGTTTGCATAATTCCTGTACCACCAGAGTCTTGTGGCGCAAGTTTGAACTTCAAGTCATGGAAAGCTCAGGTGGCACAGAATTGTTTTTCCAAGCTATTTCACAACCCACAGCTATCCTTACAACCCACCAGCTGCATGGAATGAGCTGTAAAAGCTAAGAAAATGGATTATTCCAGAATATCAAGAGGTTGAGCGAGAACCAGATAATTTGGTTTCTGTTTGCACACCAGCGGAGCCTGAACATACATGAGTAACAACTGGCTTGTTTAGAAGGGATTCTGGTTTTCCTAACTGGGGGGTTTCAAGCATGGAGCATGCCAGTTTACACCTTCTTCTGTCTGACTTGAATGAAAATGATGAGTTTATCTGGTTAGTCCTGGCTTGATAATATCTTTTCCTTTAAGGAGCTTCATGAGCTTATGAAGGAAACTTTTAATAAATAATGACTTATTTTTAGATTTAGTTTCAATGTCCCTAGTTACAAATAATAATTTTGAATAAAAACAATGTCCTTATTTTTCACTAGTATCTTCTAATTTAAGAGGCCTGACTTGCATCCAGTTTACAGGGGAAGACTACACCTGCCACACCGAGACAGGAAAAAGCCAATTATATTCCATTGCCTATATTAAAGATCTATATGCAGTATTGGAATCATGGTTGTCCTTTTCAAATACATTGTTTTGGTAATTTCAGTCATTTTTTTTTCTATATTGTATGGTAATGTGCAATATATCACACCTTTATTCATTAAGGTATATTGACCTCTTTCACTCAGTGTTGAAGGAGAATGACTTTTATTTTGAACAAATCCATATTGCAGCTGGTCAAATTTCAAGGCTTAACCAACCTGCACTCCTTAACGTTTTGGCCTCATGTTATTGCTTGCTAAATTAGTACCCCCCAGCTTTTCTCTTTGTGCTTTGATTCAGCTATTCTGCCATCCTTTCCAGCCTCTGTGCACTGCAGTGCTCTCTCTTCAAAAGTGTCCTTGTCACTATTCAATCGTGTTTTACTGCACATTTCTATCCCTTTGTACTTTTCTGTTTTAGATATAGTTCTCTTGACTTTTCTACTCCCCTTTCTTTCTCCTTGATTTCACATCTATTAGATTCATTCCCAATTTCTCTTCCATGAAATCTCTAAGATGTGGTTATTGTGTCCACCCATGCTATTTTATACAGATGTAGGAAGGAAAAAAATATATTCTCATTGAGTCTATTCCTTTGCACATCTCCAAACTCCCCCTCGTGAGCATGCCTCTGTCAATGTTCATGTGAGCTGTTCCCCCGTACTTTAATTCACATGACAAAAACTCAGAAGGAAGGGGTACAAAGTGGTTGGTGGGATGCTTAGTTCATGTTGTTCAGCCTATGCCTGTGAGTTGTACATTGTGGAGCTCTGTCTCAGGGCTTGATTCTGCTACTGTTTCTCCAGGATAATGCTGTCATTATTCATAGTAATATGTCAGAATACATAGTAATTGAACTTCCCTAAGTGGAAGATCTTTCCAGCTGGTTATTGTATCATCTTAATGATTTCCCTGCCTCTCTGAGGAGCCCTTTTATTATGTAAGATTCTGCATCCTCTCCCATCTTCTATTTGGTGTCTCATGTAACACTTAAGTAAACAAACAAGTTTAAGTGACAAGATGAAGTGAGTAAACATACTAAGCTCATACATTGTAAATCTCACCCCGTAAGCAGTGTCACTAAGACACTACATAGTCTAGTAAACCTTCAGTAAATGCTTTAGTAATGTTTTTCAAAGTCCTCTTTAGATGTTTTGTTGGCCCTTACACTAAACACAAGACTTAAGTGGATTTCCCATATTGCCTGAAATGCTTTTCTGTTCCATGTAATTTTTATAAAATATAAATGTTAAAATTGGCCACCTTCATTATCATCTAATATAACTGCAGTTACAGGGAAAAAGGAAAATCTGACAGAATATTTATTTACCTTACATTTTGTTATTCTGCTACTTTCCTTTTGTTTTACTTCAAACAGGCTTTGAACAAGTAATTGCTGAACAATTAAGAGTAGTTGAGGAAGTTTATACTTTTATAAGAAGTTGTTAAACAATTTACTTCTATATAAATTCTCATAAACTACAATTAATGCCTTAACTTTATAATGCATTTAATAGTTTATTTTAAGTTAACTAAAAATAATAGTATGGTGTCTGGTGTATCTGCAGATTGGTTAATAACATAATATATGGGTCTAAGAAAAGATAAGAAAATAACTGGTAGTTTAATTCTATCCTTTTGAATGTATTTTATTGTAGTTTTGTTATTTCTGTTCCTTATTCATCTCTAATTTTACTTCTATTTTGAATATACTTCTAATTTTTAGCATTTTAATGAGAAGCTTTTCAAACAAGTTATGCTACATTTATACAAATGGGAAGTTATTTCTATTTGTACTAAAGAAAGATGCTAGTAAAAAAATGGAGCAAACAGAGAAGAGCCATACCTAAGTTGAATTAACAGGGTTTCTCTAGTTGCTAGTTAATAATTAAGTGAGTGATTTGTTTGGTTTTACTTACCTGTTTCAGTAACAGATTCAGTCAAATGTTCTGCATGCATTCAACTTTATATGTGTTAAAAAATATTGTGTAAGGTTTTAAGTTTTGATGGAAGGCTGTCATAGCTTTTAATGGACAATTAAAATTGTGCATTCATATCTACAGTTTTTTTAATGAAAGTAAAATAATGGCAAAAATTACAAAGATTAGAGTTTTGCTGTTAGTCAGTTTTATGATTTTGAATTTGATAGTTTTCATACTATTTCATTTTTCTCATTTCAAGAATAGTGTTTCCAACCACAATAGCCAGTTCTAGTATCCTGCCCATGTTTATCAAAGAATTATTTTTATTTATAAGGCACATTTACAGCATGGGTGCTTCACTAATGTAGTCATTGAACTAACTACTTTCTTAAAATTGAACCATCTGATTTAAAAAAATCCCAAATAATTATTTTTTTTTTTTAATTATGCACTTACGTTTCTGATAATGCCTGCTAATCTTATCATTCATATGTTAGTAAAGTGATGGCTTTTTTCCCTAGGAGACCAAAGCGTAACATATAATTAATCTTTCATTTTTATGAGCCAAATATCACATGATTCAAATCATGGTAGTAAGCTGGTTTATTTTTATTTTGTATTCCAAACTATGCACTCTACTTTAAGAAATCCAGGTTTCCTGGAATTGTGCAAATTTGGAATAGAATACACAGCTAGGCCTAAATCAGTGACAAGCATAAGTCTAAAAGTTTACAATTGCTAGAATTCTCCCGTCAGATGAAAATATGTACTCTAAACATTTAAAAACTCTTCAGAAAACACTCCTAGGACCAAAGGGAATGTGATTGAAAAGAAAACATGCTCAAACTAGGAAAGAGTTGAGAAGTTAATCCCTCGGTGTGATTCTGCTGAACCTGAATACTGTCACTTGAAATACATCATCATCTTTGCACAAACTTTGTAGCTGTGAAGAATAGCATTCTGTCAAGTGGCTACTGTCATCCATCACTAAGTAGTAAACTGTGCTGATTAACAAAAAATTTTGAAAAGATGGAATGGTGTGTTACCACTTAGTTGTTTACCTGTAGAAGCAGCAAACACTTACTAAGTTTTAAAAAGACTTATGCTATATTTTAAAATGTACACAATAATAATTTCATATTTGTGTCTTTTAGGGTATACTTACAGCTTGAATCAATGTTGTAGCTAAACAGTGTTGAAAATAAGTTTACTTGAAAGTAGTGTAACAGTTTCCTCCAGTTCTTAAGCACTGGAAAGTGAGACAACACCAATATCTACCCAGCAGATGCTTCTAAAATACATAGCTCAGAGAAGGAATTTTAGTTTCCAACACTGAGCATTGATAAACACAGTAATGAACTTATGAATGTTTTCTATAATTTTAAAAGAATCTAGTTGCCTGCTAGTGTTACAGCAAGGAAGTACACGTCAGTAATTACAGCTATAATCCACTTTTCTTTCTGCTTTTCTTCCAAAATTCCTCAAAAATTGAGTGTGTTGAAAGTGGTTTGAACTGGACATGGTATTTTAAATACTTTTTGACTGGCTATAGCAATTATTTCTGCCAGTGGAAAAAATTAAATAGGAGAAGAAAGTAGAATTTTTCAGTTCAAGAGTGCCAAGAAATGTGTTGTTTATAGTAAAAGACTGATTTGGTGTGCATTAGTAAAAATTGGTTTGCTGAGTTCTCCTTGCTTGTAAAAATTCACTCACAGCTTCATTCCCTCTGAATTTTTCATATAGAATTGTAAAGTAGGTGTTTATGGCATCAGCATTTTAAAGGCACTGATAGCTGGAGAGATCCTGTATTAGGAGTGCCAAGAATTTTCTTTCCTTTTTGTCACTGCTTAGCACATAATTATCCCTGTCCTTTCCACTGTCTGTAAGAGGACAGTTAAGTCCCTTTTTGTGAAATTCTCTATTTCTCCTTTTCTTCTTGATTAAACTTCTGATTGAGTTTGTTTTGTTAAATCCCCACAGAAACAAGAGTTCTGTATGCAAGACCCTAAGAGCAAAAGGCAAAAAACTGAAGAATCAGATCTATGTTCTTCTTTCCCCGTATCTCAATAGTGCTTTCAGCCAACTGGTCTGTAGCTGCACGCACAACAGCTTTAACTACCCCTAGACAAGAACCCCTTCAATTTCCCTCCCCTCCTATCACCCCATCAATGAGGCTGGTCAGTCAATTCCGTGCAAAGCAATGGGGAAAACATTAAGGAAAAACTGGCAGATGCTTTCATTTCAGGGTTTTCAGAGGAAATAAATGTGTAGCCTGGCAAATGGCCTACTAAAATAGTATATTCTATATATACAACTAAGATTGAGCCAGGTAGCTTTTGGGTTTTTTCAGTGGAATATCTTCTTGCCTTGACACTGTAGCTTATTTGGTGGGAAAGATACTCTATAAAATCCAGATCCTGTAAGAACGGAGAAGTTGTTTGCCTGGTGACGTTTTCGGTGACCAATACAGGCAGACTGTCCTTTTGCTTTTGTTTTTCTCTAAAACTGTACTCTGATCTACTTTTAGTACGTTATTAAGTGTCTTTGAATAGTAATAGCAGTTTGCTGGCCTAATGTGTCTAAAAAAAATTAGTGGTGATGGTTCTTACAGATAGAGTATATACCAAGCAGAGCCAGAGTAGCTTTAATTTCTTTGGCTCTAATGATGTCTTTTCTATGTATTTTGTTTCAGAATTAAAGTGGCTCAGCAATCGGTAAGCAAGTTAACTGCAGAGAAGAAAGTGGAAACGAAGAAAATCAATCCTACAGCTAGCCTGGTATGATTTGCTTCTCAGTATGACATTCAGAAGGGGGTTTGTGACACTGTTCTTGCTGTTCAGAATAATGGTGGGTTTCTTCTGTTGTTGAAGTGTGACACAGTATGCTTAGTTTGAATGTAGCAAAGTGGTTTTCTTCCCAAGGAGAAATCTTTAGGCTTATGCCCTATCCTAATTCAGCAGTTAAGTTTAAAAATTCATTTAGTTGTGCCTAAGCACGACTCTGCTATTTTAGATAAAAAAATATGCTAAGAGCTGTTCTTCTGGTTTCTTCCCCCCTTCTGCTGAAGTCTCTTGTATTTTCTTCCACTGCTCTGTGGTGCAATGAAGCTCACTGCATTCGTTCGTCTGATGGCCGAGTGTGTGGTTTTCTTCAAGAATTTACAAAATCTTGTTTGCTCTGTGAATAATGGTAGAAGGGATTAAATCCCCATTTTATTCCTTGCTGTTTCCCAGGTTTTTTGATATAACACAAAAGAGGACTCATAATTTACACTGTAGATAAAAAGTTTTTTGTCTGTGTGCATGGCACACAGGTTAGATCAGCATTCCTCCAACTGTAGGAAGCAAGAGACTAAGGAAAGGAAATGTGCATGAAGGAATCCGTACATTATTTCCATTCCCAGCAGAGCATATCAGTTGCAGGACAGGCGGCAGAGACTTGAATGACTGCACTTGCTTGGGAAGAACTTATTAAACAACATAATCTAGCTAATGCTAAATTAGAGCCTTTATGTCAGCAGAAACCATTCCAGACAAGAGAAGATATTAGATTCACATGCATTTGAAATGTGTCTGGTTTTCTCTCACTGCACTGGTCTTCACAGAGCTGCGTATTTTTAAAGGTACACAGTATTTGACCAAGTGTGTAGCTGAAGCAAGCTCAGTTTATCTACAGTAAGTAATGAACTGGTTCTGAGGAAGAACTTTCCTTGAACTTTCCAAGTTCCAAGGAACTTTCTTTGAATGCTGCAGGCGTTAACTTTTTTTTTAAATAAAGAAAACTCTAATCTACTGTGACTTGTTTAGTACTTCTCAGAATTCTAGACCAAATGTCCATGACAGCTCGAGAGATGAAAAATTACAGATAAGTATGATAATAAACCTCTTTCTTTTTCTTTAACAGAAGGAAAGACTACGTCAAAAGGAAGCCAGTGTGACTGCCAACTGAAAGAAGAAAGATGAAAGTGATAGGGTTACTTCATACCTTGCATGACGCTTTACTACACCCATGGCCAAGGGAGCACCTTATATTAGATACCAAATTGTGCTTTGCTGATCTGTTCCAAGACAATCCACTAAAGACTTTTCACTTCCTTCAGAGGGGTTCATATGTTTACTGGAGGGAATTCTAAGAAGGTTTTTCCATGAGAAGTCAAAATTATTTTCTGTAACTCTTCCTTACACTGCTTAAAATGCATCTAGTTATTTAATGGTTATTTAAAGTACTCTGTGCGTAATGCATTAATACGGAAGAACTAAAATGAGCATTGTGGACGCTGAGTTAAGTAATGACTAACAACCTGTATGTTATTTACAGGGCTTTGTGTAGATGAGAGCAGAAACGCCATTCAGCTCACAAAAAACTATTACATCATACTTTTCATTACTTCAGCAGTAACTGAGGTAAAATTGACTGATTCTAAATAATTTTACAGTGTCTGAGTATTGGATACATCTTTCTAAAACTGATTAAATGTAATTATAGATTTATGCTGTATTTTACTATAAATATTTTTATAGAAGCTTCAGTTTATGCCATACATTGAAATGGAAACAATATTTTGCACATGAAAAGGAATAGCTTCAAATTCTTTAGTTTTATGATTGATGGCATAACTGATTCATTATTTTTATGGTTTTAACCTAACATTTCCTAAATTTTGAGCTTCAAAAGAAAAATGATAAAAATGTATATTTTTATTTCAGTATATATTGAAAATATCAGTTCCATAAAATGATGGTTTTATTAGTCATTATTCATTGAACTAAAATATAACAATATGTCTCCATGCAGTTACACATTTGCCATTAAATCTCTGGCTTTCGATTCTATTGAAAGCTTTCCTTTAAATAGTGAATATCTCACTCTAAAATATATTATGCAGCCTGCTCTTGTCACCCTATAATTGTATGAAGAATATGCCCAGCATACATATATAAATAATTTAATAAGTAAAACTTGAGGAAGAAATAAAAGAGTCTTGGTCTCCTCCTGTAACATTATAACCATTGCCCATAAGGTAGCAGAGCCTGAAAAAAAGCCCTACAGAATATCCACTGTTATTTGAAGATTCTTGCTGCCTTTTAGGGATTTGGACTCCTAGAAAGAAACATCTTGAAGCAGAAGTTAGTTTCATGTAAAACAGAAGAGTCATTTTTAAATCCAAGTAGGTAACGGCCTATAAATAGGAACGACAAACTGGAGAAAACATGCTTCTGCTTGCTGCTCATAAGAGAGAAATCCCCTTCTTTATGATAATGGCTTCTGAAGTTGGTTATGAAGAAAAATCAGGTGAACCAAAAAAGTATGAGAAGGAAATGGGGGAAGATATTAGTCCTTTGCTTAGAAGCTGGAAAGAATTTACGTGAGACAGACATGGGTCACCCATACAGCAAATTAGATAGAGAAACTGTGATGAAACCTAA
>VXAK01006914.1:57971-98000 GCA_013399435.1 Arenaria interpres | reverse complement strand
TTATTAAATATATAAATATAATATAAACCAAGACAAGAAGTCTTGTTTTTTTTCCTATGGAAGAATATATCATTTGTATATATTATTAGATGCATATATTATTTAGATGTATTACATAGATAAGTTTTATTACATAGATCATTTTCCCTAATTTTAGGCTGTATTCTCCTATGATGTTATTCTTGGTTTATGGTACAGTGCTAGTGTTTGTGAGTAACTTCTATTTTTTAAGAGTATGAAAGCTGATTCTACAAATTTGCATTTAGAAATTCACTCTTTGGACTTCACTTTTGATGACAACTTTATATGTGTTTCTAAAACTCCTATAGCTGTTTTCCTGAACTTTGAGAAAGTATTAAAGAAAATAACTGTATGCATGTGGTATTTTTGACACCCGTGTTAATGAAGGACTCAACATTTACATTCTCAAAGCTTGGTAGCTAAATGAAAAATAACTGTATGTTTCCAGCCAAGAAAAACATTTCATTAAAAACCTGTTAAAACTGTATAAAACTATTTTAACAGAACTTCTGACACTTTTGGAAGGGTTGCATTTGAATCACCATGGATGCATTTTTTAAAGTTTCACAGTTTAAATATGAAATTGGAATGAATGCAATGAAAGAAAACCATGTTAACAATGACAGTGACTAACCTAATACTGCAAGAAAAATCACATTATTTAAGAATATTTTTCTCTACCATCGAAGGAATTTTTCACTATAAAAATTCCCAATTATTTCCTTAAAAAAAAAAGAAAGGAAAAGGAGGCAGCCAAGTATAATTAATAGTGTTAACATGTAACTTTAATGGGAATGTGCAAATGCCAGTAGGATGCATATCTGACCTTGGTATTGTCTTCCTACAGACATTTAATTTTCTCTATGTGTGCCTTTCTGGGAAGCAGATTGTCTATGCCAAACAAGCAAAGTATCTATTTCTTGAGTCTCTGTTATTACCATGGCAACTGATAATTGGTATTAAGAATTATTTAACTTATAAAGTGAACTGATTTTTATCCTTGTTCAGAGAAGATGTTTTGTTTGCAGAAGTTAGTTTAAAATGTTTAGTCTTGGACAGCACAGTAAGCTGTGCAATGCAGATGGAGCGAAATGTCATTGTAATTGTTTTTATTACTTTGAATACAATACATATTTGTCAAACAAATGCCTTACACTTACATTGCCTCAAAGGTTGAACATACAGTAAAAGCATTCTGCTTTGTCTAATTTATTAGTCCTTTATTTGGAAGGTTTTGGTTTTTTTTTTATACTTTATGTCTAATCCTGTTTCCCCTGGTTATCTCTCAACGACTGTATTTCCCAAGATTACAGTAAAACTGAGCAAAAGATTAATGAGTAAAAAGGATAGACATTCAAATGAGCAAATTAAAGGCAAGGTCTTTTCACAACCATAGTTATTCACAGGTTGTATCTCATGCTGAGCTGTATTCTGCATATTTTACCACTGCTTAGTAAATTATCCTGAAATTTGGGAAAGTTTTTATCAACTTTGGGCTTTGTTGAATATGAAGCTTAAAGGATCATTTGCTTGAGTAAAGACTGTGATTTACTTCATAATTCCCTTTTCCTATCAATGTCTTGCTTCAGAGAAGTAGCTGTTAGCTGTTCATGGCTGTAGCACCTTATACTCAAAGGTCATGTTTAACGTTTTGATGTATTGCATGCTGCCCCCAGAAAACTAATATTATTTACTTATTTTCCAAATGAAGGAAATAGTGATTGATTTGTGTGATCTCACCTAGGAAGCCGGTAGCAGAGCTGGTAGCAAGTGTCAAGGCTTTCAGACTTTTTACTAAAACCACCCTCCTATGGTTAGTGCAGATTTCCATTTACAGGAAAACTCTCAAAAATACTGGTCCAGTGACAACAATCTTTTACGGTGATGGGTTGACTGAAGTATATCCCATTAAGGCTATCTTAGGGGAGTGAGACTAATGATCAGGCATAAATACCACATAGTCTAGTCGGTGTAAACTAGACTAGCTTTGATTTGCTTCTAAGTGGGAGAGCTTATTAACTCAGACTGAACACAGCACCACCAGCACTGTACTGCATTACGCATACCCACTGTGGGTATGTGCTACATTGGGGATCTCTGTGCCACGCTCTGTTGTGTGATGTGCCCAGCTTCCTTGCTTTTTTTCTTGTCTAGCTGTGGTTCAAATGTCTATTTTCTATTTGAGTAGGTGCGCACCTCTACTCTGAAGTCCTGTGGTGGCGTCTCTCCGAAGTACACTTCTTGTATGCTGAAGTGAATAGTAGAATACATGTAAAGTTCTCAAAAATATGATTGCCATGGAAATTGAAATGAACTTGAAATATATTGTGAAAAGCAGGTGAAAGAGCTTGCACAGGAATTTAAAGAGAAGTTTAATAAACTGGAGCAGTACTTTGGGGCATAAGGAGCCCTTGCAAGGGTCCATTTACAAAAAGGCATAGCGTGTGCTTCTTTCACCCTTAAAATGTATGAAAATGCTCTCTTTTAACTTTGCCTTAGGAGTTCTTCTCTTAGCAATTTCCCTTTAGTAATTTCTCTTTGATACCTCAGAAGGATAAATTAATTAGCATTTATAAGAAAAAAACCTAAGCTTTAAATATGTTCACTATAGGAAGGAAATATTTGTATCAACTAAGACAGATTTCTGCTGACCTAGAAAAACTGGCTATAGTCCAGCACTACATGAACTATTTCTTTATTTTGACTTTTTTTAATGAATGTTAGGCTGTTCAAAGGATGGTTGGGCAGGAGAATTAGGACGTTTTGTAGAGAGAATTAATTTATGCCTGAGGCACATGTAAACTTACAGAATATAGTGGATATATGCTATATTCAGGAAATTAGGTGGTAAGGTAGTGGAAATACGAATGTGTGGAAATGAGTCCTCCTAGGAGTTGTTTTCTTACACTTAAGCAGAATAGTTCTGAATACTACTTAAGACATTCTCCTGGATGTTTTGCATAGTGTTCAAAACTTCCTTGTTTTATTAATTTCAACAAAATCCACTTTTGCTAGAGAGCCATAACAGAGGAAAAGGTTTTTCTTCTAGAAAATATACACAGTACGAAAAAAAAAAAAAACAGGAAGGTGCTATAAACCACATAATTATCCCAGCAGCAAGGTTCCTAAACCTGCTGCCTAAAATATTATTGCAAAATGAAAAGGAAACAGTAAACACATTTCTTCGCTACTAATTTGTGTAGGTGGCAGCAATGTTTCATAGCATTTTTTGTACAATGGTGTTCCAGTTTAAAATTAATATGGTTCTCTGGAAATATAGCTATATAAGGATGAACTCTCTACTCTGACTAACACAATATTTCGTTACTAACTTTATTAGCTTCATGGCAGATAAATCATAGATACATGTAATTTATCCACTTACAGATTCAAAATAAATCAGATAATTATATATATAGAATTTACTGCAAGCACTTCAAGGATTTGATATGTTTTATGAAAAACATTTAAGGGTTACTTTATTTATATAATGAAATGCTCACTATGCTCCCGTAGGCAGCACATTACTTTTTAAATGAAACATATATAAATAAAATACAAAATATTGTGAATTTAGGCAATTTGTTAAGCCCAGCTCTGTTTGGAAGATGTAGCTGTAACTTTCTACATTGATGCCTGGTTTAAATATTATAAGTCTTGTCATGTGTTGTAAGTTATACCAAAACCAGCATACACAATGAATTGGTGGTAATAGACATAATGAATGTATGATTTCTTGTATGTTAAGCTGTCAAATTGCAGTGCTGTTTCCATTATGCAAGCACTTGATATTGCAGAGGAAGGAACATTTTTTTACTGCATGCTTGTACTGATAATGGATGCTGCTCATCTCCCATGCAAGCTCTCGGAAAGAAGCAAAGTGGCTGTGGGTGTATACGTGGGGCAAGTACAATTTATCTGGAGAGCATAGCTTATTTGTGAACTTTTGTTTCTCACGAGGAACTTTTCTGTTGTAATGACATGCTTAAATCTGTTAGCGCTTCTCCCACCATATAGACTGAGAAATACAATTAGCAAGTTGTTTACAGCAGAGTTGCAACTGCTGTGACTAAAGTGCAGTACGAAGAGTGAATCAACTTCTGTGAGAATTGTTTTCCAACGATGAGTTTAATAAAGGTTTGATATGACGCTATAACTTAGACTTGATTAGGTACAATGTAAGGCTCAATATTATTGCTTCACTGTTAAATTACTTCACATAAAAGTGACATGATATTTTGCCTGCATTATTCCAGACAGTTAAGCCTGTTCTTACCACTTTTAATCCTGAGTGGTTCTACTAACATTAGAGTCTAGAAGCTGCTTGGTGCTAAGAACTGTTGAAATTTCATTTATTAGGATGCCTGAATCTGAAGGAAGGAATGATAATAACTTCCATACTTAAGGTAGAACAATTTTCTGCTTGGGAGTGAAGTCAAAAGGACATAAGGAAAATGTGATGTGTGCAACAAAAGGAAGAGTAAAATCAATGCTGCCTCTTTAGTAGCCTGGTACCAGTTGTCTGTTTTTTCGAATCTTTGCCAATGCTGACAGTCACAACTCATGCATAAACAGGAGCTGATTTTATCTGGCTTGTGCATTTTGTGTGTGCGTGTGTGTTCTCCTTGTTGCCCTAGTAACTGGAGTAAGGTTGGCACTAACATATGCACTTTCATCTGAAAGAAATAAAATTATTTATGTCCACTATGCATAAAGAGGAAAGCTTAGAGACATAGCCAGTAGCATAACCCTAACTTTCCAAAGTTGGCCATAAAAACTAAGAATCGTCTTAAACCCCTCCCCAGTGTTGAGAACTTGGCTCTTTTCTGTGATAATTTGAGGTTATGATTTCTCCATTTTGGTCATCATTTTCAGTGTTGTGAGACAGAATTGCTAAAACCCTAAAATGGACTTTCGGATGCCTGGTTTATGTTCTTAGATATGCAATGAAGGGGCTTACATCACACAGGAAAGTTAACTTACCTGTCTGTGCTTCTGTCTTCCCCCTGTAAGAGGGTATAATGATAACTTTTATAAAGTTATTTAGATGCTGTTCATGAAAAACATTAAGAACTGATATGCACATATGGCTTTATCTTGTGTGCAATATATTGTCCTGTGAGTATAAATGATTTACGAAGTAGGAGGTAGGAAAGACTACATTAGGCTGAAAATAAACAGTACGAGCTCAATTTCCAATATCTCCATGGCAAGGAAGTTATGAGTCCTGTTTCTTTTACTGTTGAGAGGCAAATGAAAATTACATTTATGATCGGTCTGATCTCCGTATTGAAAGATCATGATTAATTTCCACGCACATGCAAAGGCAATGTAACCTCCAGTCTATAGAATTTATGTAAATCCAAACAAGATTTTCATGGGGTGTTATTATAAGCCTGAGGATGTATACAAACATACAGATTTTTCATCGTGTAGAAACTTGTGCAACTTGAACTACACTTCCTTCTTGTTCTTTCCAAGTTCATTACATTTACAAAAACAGCTTATGTTTTCCTGCAGTGTGGAGGTACTGAAATGAATATCTCTCCACAAGAGAGTAGCCATTACTGCATGATGCTGGGAAACCCATTTGTCAGATCTATTTAATCAATATTTTATAGTTATTCCTTTGCACTTACTCTCTTTTAGGGATTTATTTTTTTAAAAAAATACACAAATCCTTTTGTTTATCAAAAAGGGATCTATACAGTAAGACTGTCTTTGCCTTTTGTTGATATTGTGCAAAATCTCAAATTAATGTTCCCATCAGTAACCTCAATAACACTCAGTCCAAGTTCTGCAAAATCTGTCATCAAAATTGTAGTCAGTGAATCTTTTTTCTCTGTTTTGCTTTTTCCTCTTTTCTATTGCATAGTGCTTCAACATGTTGCACAGATGACTCCTGTAAACGTTGCAGCCATTTGCCTTGAATACCATAGTCCATATTTTTGATTCAATACTGTGCTCTGACTTTTTCCTCATCACTGATTGACTGATGATTTCACAGAGAGGCTGTAATTTGAATCCAGCCTTCTGTTTGCACTCATGATAGCTGTTTATCTTTGAACCTTAAATACCCAAAACTTTGATCACAGATGTTTTCACGTTTCTCTGGCCCTAACGTATGTAAAAGTCTTGTAATGTAAAAGTGTACTTGGCAAAGTACAAAAGCCAGGCAGGATACAAAGAAGTGCCTTTGCATCTTTCAGGAATACTCCTGCTTTTCACCATACAGTGGGATTAGTTGTTCCAGTCGATGATGAAGCAAATTGAGAGAAGACCGTGAGCCCTCTGCAGTCCCATGCCAAGGGCTAAGGTTGGAAGTGATAGTAACAAGTATGGGCACAGGAATGTAACTGCCTGAATGAATCTGCTGCAGTACTACCAAGCACAAGCATTAGCATTCAGAAACAGCATTCAGCTGGTATAAGTATTGTTAGATTTTAAAAAACAAAACCAAGCTAATCCTCATTTTGGCTCTGGCTGTTCCTCTAACATATGAGGTCTAAGAATGAAATTTTGAGCTATGTGAGGGCTTTGAATAAGTAACATTGTTATTGATGTATTTATTGTCTCAAAGGGGAAAAAGGACCTTTGCACAGGAGTTAGCAGAGCTCGTTGAAAGAGCTTTAAACCAGATTTGCCGGGCTCACTAGAGATAAGGCTTGGGGTGGCATGCCAATGTTTGAGGGACAATGTGCTATCAAGGTCCTTTGGTCTGCCATCTCAGTGGAGGGAGGGGTTGTAGATCCATGTGGCAGCAAAGACACAAGGGTTATCGATGTATTAGAAAGCACAGAAGCACCTGAAAATGGTCGCATAGGAACTGGGGCTTCTCCACCGCAAAAGGTGAAAGGATCAATAGCAAAACTGAAGTGCACCTACACCAATGCATGCAGCGTGGGCAACGAACAGGAAGAACTGGAAGCCACTGTGCAGCAGGAAAACTATGATATACTTGCCATCACAGAAACATGATGGAATGATAGCACAACTGGAGTGTTTAAATGGATGGCTATAAACTCTTCAGGTGGGATAGGCCAGGAAGGAGAGGCTGTCAGGTAGCCCTGTATGTTAGGGAGTGTTTTGATTGTCTACAGCTTGATGATGGTGACATGGGTGTTTATGGGTAAGAACCAGTGGGAAGGCCAACAAGGCAGATATAATAATGGGAGTCTGGTAAAGAAAACCCCATGAGCGTGTAAAGGCAGATGAAATATTCTATAAGCAGCTGGGAGAAGTGTCACAATCACTTGTTCTCATGGGGGCCTTCAACTTAACTGGTGTCTGCCGGAAATACTGCACACAGAGTTTTCCTGGTAAAATATTTTTTTTTTAGGATTTTAGGTTAGGAAAGTAAAATGCTTAACATAGCTATCCTACAGTTTTATCCCCCCCCCTTTTTTTTTTCATCCAAAAGAATTATTTTAAACTTGTGCCAGCCTAGTTCTGATGAATATGGATTAGCTTAAATTTGTTTAGCTGCAGGAAGGATACAACTTTACTGGCATTAGAGCAGAACTGTTTGGAAAAATAAACACCTGAATAGTGTATACTTGCAGAGTGGCAGCTTCCAAACCAGTGTGGCTGCGCAGCTGTGTAGAAACACATGCTATATTGTGTGCAGTTCAGCAGACTGCTAAGAATGGAAATATTGGACTTGCTGTTAATGCTGTTAATCTCTGTTAATAATGCTGTGAAAATCTGCATAAATTTTTAAAGTGATATATACTGTATATGAATTTAAACTGCTTTTATAATCTTTTGCACTTTTTGATGATCTGGGCAGTGCTTTAGAAGAACATTATCCAAAATGATCCGTCAGCCTGTTTATTAGATAATGACACACATTTTGCTAGTTAATGTGCAGTAGTGCATTAAGAGTTTTCTGGCAATGCTTGCATATTCAAAAAGAGTAAATGGAAGCTGCTGAATCCTTAAAGGATGAAGTACAACGTGTGACAAGTATTGTTTCAGTCCTCCCACAGGTATGTAATTATGAACACTATGTATTGGAAAGGAGGATAAAGTTACTTCACTATTCTGTTAACATCCCACTCTTTTTAGTATAGGAAAAGGGGAAAGTGTAGGCAACTGAACCAAATATTTTATTATTTGTCTTTAGGGTAAATGACAGTAGAGGCTTGTAGTTAAACTCCCGCGACTGAGTCCTTGGCTACAGCTAGAGGCTGTACTTCCAGTATTTCCAGTACTGAAATACTCCCCCTCTTAGGGGGCTGGCAAATAATATATTTTTTTTGTTTCCAAATTTGGGGTATTTTCAACTATTATTTCTTTAGTTGTATAGGTAAAATTGGGAGGGAAAGAAGTGAAAAATCCAGCAGAGCAAATGATATTTTCTTTGTGGTGAGGTAGAGCTTCTATGAGATTTTGGGGGAAAAAATCCAGAATCAGGTCATCAAGCAGCATGCAAACAGAGCCAAACTCCCTATGCCGACTGGCCTCCTCTCATTGCTGTGTTTTTCTTATGCTTCTGCACTGTCTGGTTAGGCTGAGGAGAAAAAATTCAAGGGGCCAAAATGTTGTCTTACCTTCACGAGCATTTCAAATGGTGTGTGTAGATGAAGAAATAGCAATACCTTTCAGCATCCACTGCGTATAGGCTCACTTTTCATATAGCTATATGTCACTTGAAACCTTGCCTGACAAGCTATGAATGTCTGAAAATTTTGAAGTTAGAGCAGTTCAACATAAGGCTTTAATTGAAAATTTAAAATCCTGAGCTCTTTTATTCACTGTTCTCATTTATGGTTCCCGAGAAAATAATTCTGGAAATCTTAGACAAATCATGTTATCATGACAGCAAACCCTTGATGTGAAGTTAATTTGATAATATACTAGTGAATTTTGTTTCCAAGATTTGAAAAATTGAAGTGCAGGAAATGTAGTTCCCAAATCTTGTTTTCACACCTAATTAGTTGTCCTGATTTTCAAAGTTCTCTGCTTCTAGAATCTGTCTTCAAATCTTGGCAGTACTATCTATAAAAGATGGAGATGAACCATTCTTTTTGAAATTTGACTACTAGTGATTAATTGTTTAAAAAAGCCAAAACAAAAACACAACCAACCAAAAAACTTAAAGCTGCAAATAATAACTGCAGTTTTGAGTCTGTAGCTAGGAGATTTTGAAGCTTAAAATACAGAAGCAAATAGCAAATAGTAATTTTGAAATCAAAAGCTTTTTTTTTCTATTACAAGTATGAACTTCGAGCTAAAGTTTTGTAAGGTAGATATATCTTACAAGTATGATGAGATGCCTTAAAGCTGAGAATCTAACAAGAAATAAACTTAAGTAGATAAAATGTTAGGTGGAGCTGCTATAGATATAGTAGATAGAATTCTGATTAGCCTCTCTTCTGAGCAGCAGTGAAGAGGTGACACAATCTTCTGATGCCTCTAGCTAACCAAGAGTTTGAAGAAAGAGAAGTCAATAAATACAGAAGCAAGTAGGTATACGGGGATACTTTAGCAATTCACAAGCTGTACGTAAAACTGTATTGAGTAATGAGGTATAAACCCAACGGGCAAATAGATACAGTGGCTGCCCTTGCAGTGTTTTAATTTGGAAGTTGTGAGTTTGAGGAATTTTCTGTATGTGGGGTGGAGAAACTGTAACATAATGTGAGCTTTCAAACTGGTAGAAAGTTTTGCAAGATAACGTAATCAATAGAATTGTGAGCCTCTGTCACAATTTTATTAAATTAATAGCTGCTCTTTTTATCTGGACCTGAACAAAAGACGAAGCTTGAAGCCATTTGCTTCAAGTAAGCACTTACAGAGCTATATGTATGACTTCTTCTTCAGGGATTAATTTTGGTATTCAGTTTCATTGAATTCTTTCAGTTTTGGTTTATATATATAGCATATACATCTACAATACCTGAATAAATAGTTTATTTGAATTTATCATTTTTATATTACACACTATCTGCCCTGGACACTTCTTTCTTTGGTGTTGGGCACGTGGGAGTTCAGGATTCCTGCTAGAAATTCTTAATATTTAAAATCTTCAGTCCGTAATTCTGATCATGATTTAAATGTATACATAAGTCTTTATGGTTTTTCTTATTCCTTGCCTTGTTCCTCTGAAATGTTGGTTAGCATCAAATTCACCCAGGGTTCAACACAGAAATAATGTAATTCCCCAGCACAGATCAGCCATGCAGCTGCACCTATTCTGTGTCCTCACTGTTTGGTGTTTGTATGAATGTGGAAAAGAGAACCTACCTCTGAAGAGGTGATGCTGAGAGGCCCTGACTTTCTCTTGGCAAGGGCAACATGAGTTAAGGACACTTTTTTCTCCTTGAAACTTCCAGACAGCAAGCAGGAGAGTAGTTGTTTTTTCAAAAAAAAGTTAATATTTTAAGTGCTGTGATTGAGACTAGACAGCAAAGTAGTCATGTTATAACTTCATAAAATCCACCTCTATGCAAACATTGAAGAAGGGGGTGCCACGTATGAAGAAGTGAGTGAAAACTGCTCTAAGTACTTCAGTTTATTTTACTCAAGCACATTACAGAGGGCACCATTGTTTTAGGGGAAGGTATGTGCCAGAAACTGTCTGCATTGGAATTATAAATATTTTTGTTGTTTGTTTTGTCACTTGCCTACCTCTAACTTGATTAATAGTGAAATTCTTAATTTCTCACTGCAATTTTGGAATATGTGGCAGGTGAGTTTAGGTCCATTTTTATTTACCACATAACTTTTGAAATAAGCAAAAATTAATGTCTTTGAATAATTACCTATGCAACTCCAAACTGATTTTAAGATTACTATAAAATATTCAGGGAGGGAGGGAGGGAGGATGCAGTCAGCCAGATAAATTTAGATCAATTTTACAGTAGAGATATGATGGTTTCTGCTGGCTTGTGACTCTTACTGTCTACTATTGAGTGAAATGTGACTGTCTAGCTCAAAACAGAATTTGTTGTTTCACCTTCAAACAAGACCTCTTGTTTCTCTCCTTATATGCTCTTAGAGGGAAATCGTGTTTACAGTTTGCAAGATCACCTGAGTTTCCATGACAACTACTTTGGAAGTCAAATGTACAGGATTAGTATTTCTTACAAAGTCAAACAAAAGAAGAACAGAGAAAAAAAATTGTTTATGAAAGATGAACGGCTTTAAAGATTTTCATAAACAACTGCATGTTTTTGACTATGACTGTAAAAGCGTGTCAGACTAATTGTGTACCTAAGACAGTTTCTTGACTCTGAGAATGGACAATAGTAGGTTCTTGGAAAAGAGCATAAAAGTAGGCCAAGAATATAGCAGCTTTTGTCTTGGCAACTTCTTCATGGACTTTTTCCACACATTTTTTTTCTGCAATTTTTCCAAATTTGACCATTTTGGCTCACTTAAAGAAAAAAAAGAATTTAAAAAAGAAAAAAAGTGTATTTAGGTAGTTTGTGAATCCAGTTCTCTGCATGTGCAATATTTCTTTAGATGTCTTGGGCGGTTTTGGTGAATTTAGGTCTGGCAGGGGTCAGACAAAAATAAATGTGGGTCTGGCGATCAGAGGAAGCTTCGGGAGGCTGGCGTGGACATCTATGAGGAGATTTTCAGGAGTTATGAGGCTCTGCAGGGAGAACACGAGGGAATCAGTGAAGCTCAGAAGTGATACGAGAACTGGCCAGTGGGTCATGGTAGGTTGCTGGAGATGGCTGGTGAAGGGGGATTCTTGGTAAGGAAAGTAAGCTGGGAGCGATCAGAGGATCTTCAAGGGCTGCAGAAGGGTTTCCTCCTCTTGTTCTTGGGCTGGCCTGTTCCTCTCCCACTCCCATGTGATGAAAAAACACTCTACCTACACCTTCTCCATTGCCATAGAAAGATGCTTGCATCTCCCTGCAGCAGCCCTTCTGTCTCTTGGGTGGCTGCTCAGGAAGGGACCAGCCTTCCATGAAGAAGAGTGCCCTGGGAGAAGTTCTGATGCTGTCAGGGAGGCGGGTAGCTGGGGCTGGGGGCTGGGGATAGGGTAGCAGCTCTTGTTGCTGAGTGAGGCTATTTCCCAAAACAGGAGCTGACTCTGGATACAACTTCCTGACACCGATCCAGAGAGTACAGAACGAGGGAGGCTTGTTTGGCTGTACAGATGTGCGTGGTACTCTCACAGCAGATCCCTCTTTCCTTTGGTATAGGCTAACAGCTAGTCAACCTTGTTTGGCTTACTTTTGCTCAGTGTGGCATGTTTTCTCTGGAAATACAGATCTCTATTGCTTGATCTAATCTGTATTATCAAGCAGTAATAGCAGAGTAAATAATGTCTACTTTTACAAATCTTTATTTACTGCAGGCCATAAATAAAAAGAAGTTGTAAACTGCTACCAATTTTGGTTGTGAGCATATTGCCCAGAATAAGGCAGTAGTAAAACCAGATTAAATATGTTAAAATAGTTTTCTGTTGCTGTGCATTAGTCACTGCATACTGTTTGCTTAAAAAGAGACTCAATAGACACTGATAGATTTTAAACAAAGTGTATGATGTCCCTAAGATCTAAATACCTGAGTAAGAAGTGAAAATATTGGGTATTAGCAGAATGGGTTTACTGTTAAGGATAAAAGGGTTCCTATCTGTTTGCTGCATTATTTAGCTGAGACAAAAGTGGAAATGAGGATAAAAACAGCTTGTCTGCCATGTTCCATGGCAGACATGGTCTGTGATGCTCATAAAAAGTAGCAATAACTGTTTTATGCAATATAGATCAAGCATGACCGATACCCACACAGTTCCTGTGCTGTTACACTGCATTGGAAAGCTGTGAAAGGCAGGTATTGCTAACAAAAAGCATGTCTTCATTAGGAGAAAATGGCAAACCTTTTGGCATAATGTCTGCTTAAGTTGTAGTGGTAGCCAGTGGATCTACTTGTGTAAATATAATGATACTGTGGTAACACGTAGGAGCTCAAACAGGGCCGATGCGAAAACAAGGAGAAAGTTTATTTGTACAGCACCTGCAAAATACATGGAAAATCCTGAATATGTGTGAAAATCAATCCTCTTTGTCCTGTTAGTTACCCTGAATGGACCGAAGTGACCAACTTAAGGCACTATTAAGTCCTGCTTACCTAATTATTTGGCATTAACTAACTTGCAAATTTCACTGGTTACTTAATGATCCATAAAATGATGATGTTGACATTTTCTGTAGATGTTACAGGATGTGTTTTGCACTTCTACAACATCAGATTATTATCAATGTTTACAGCTTCTGAATCGCTGCAGTTCTACTCTGTTATTGTCAGGAAATGCTACACAGACTAGGAAAATGTTATTGGTCTTAGGCTTATGAATGTTGTGATTTTGCTTTCTTGTTGTTAGATATTTGCACTGCAGCTGAGCTGATTCTGGTTCGTTAAACATCATTAGCCCATATGCTGCTGCTATGTACACTCATGTATAAATTCCCCAGGGGCTGAGGGAGGGAAGACGGTCTTGATGGTGGAACCTCAATTGGTTTTGTAGAAGTGGAAGATTTATCTTTGCAGGTGTCTTCTATGAGTTGGGTATAGCCAGCTGACCACACCACCCAAGAAAATGAACTAACCTAAAGGAAGCTGGCAAGTAAAGCTCTCATTTCTTGGTTAGGAGAGTTGATTGTAACTGCTTACTAGCAATAGTAATGACTAATATAATGAGGCTGCAGGAATGACAGTCTCTTTGGAAAGTCTAAAAGAAGTATTTCCAGTATCTGTAGAGTCTGGTGACATAAATGTATTTGAAATGCATCATCTACCAGGGTTAATTAAAAATATCACGCAACTATAATTTGTTTTCAGTGTTTTGGCATTACAGGCACCTTTTATGACCTGACCCTGTGCCAGAAGTGAGAGTTTAGAGCATTAAGCATCTGACCTAAAGCTCACTGAAGTTAAACTCCCTGCTCTTCTGGCCTTGTCCTCAGTAACCACAGAAGACCTTGTGATTAAGTCCTTGTATCCCTTGAACTGACTCGAGACCTATTATATACTCAGAATTTTCTTTAATTTTCACTGAATTCTGTTTCCTGATATTGACCTTCATTTTCTCTGTTTGTTCAAAACCTAATTTAGTGTGTTTAAGCAGTAACAGTTGAGGCCCTGGGCAATTTCTGGGGATTAATGACTGATTGAGAGGCTTGATGGCCTGAGGCAAGACTCAGGGCCATTAACTTCATCCAAAGAAAATTTCTCAGGAAATGTTTTACGCTGAAGTTGTTGTTGCTTGGCTCTCTGCAGCTGTGCCTGAATTGAGGGAGGGGGTCACTCTACAGGAAAAGTAATTACCTGTAAAGTCTGAATTGGTTTATTAAAAGGTACTATTACAATTTTGTTTTATAGTAGCTCTAAAAGGCCTAAAATAACATGGGGGTAAGGCAGAAAAATAGAAGGGCTTTCTGCAGTGTGCAGTGCAAAAACAAGGTGGTGGACAGTTCCTCTCAAGAAGCTTTTATTATCTTTTTTTAAAAAGAATAGTGTATTTTAGAGCTTCATAAAGCAGATTATTCCAGTTTCTCTTCTTTCTATTGAAAAGTATTCCAAAAGACATCTTTAGATCAGAATGCCCTTCTGGAAGTGCTTGATACCCATAATCTTTTAAAATTATATTCCCAAATCCTTAAATATTAGCAAAAAGATATTCAAATGCATGGTAATTAGAGACATTGCTAATGTGTGTATGTAGATCTAATCAAGGTAAGCATGTGTCCCAGGGTCTGAATCCATTCCCATTTAACTTCTTGAAGTAAGGTTTTGTCCTTATCCCAGTTCACAGGTGGAAATCAGATTGTTTGAATGACCTGCCAAAGGTGAAAGAAATTGCCTGCAGAGCATGCAGAATATTAATCCTTGGAGCTTTCCAAAACTTGGCTGGATGAGGCCCTGAACAACCTGCTCTAACTTCAGAAGTGGCCCTTCTTTGAGCAGAGACTTGGACTAGATGACTTCCAAAAGTATCATCTTCCAAATTCCATTACTTCATTATTCTTTGCTTCTTTGTATATGTGACAAAGGCAGGGGTTGAAATTTTATTCTGCTGGCCCAACAGGACCTTGAACAAAATAAACTCCATATGAATAGCATAATAATCTCCTTTAAATCCATGGCTTCTAGTGGGATATGGGCTTCTGAAGTCTTTAGCAGTTTTTTAAACCCTTCCCTTATGGGCTTTGCTTCTTATTTAAGCTAAGGCGATGCATGCAAAACTCAAATGCTCAAAGTGGTTATGATTATGTTTTCATAATTAGTGTTGACATCTTAATTTATTTCGAAATTTGCCTTCAGTAGAGGTTCTTTTTTTTGGGCTAAATTCCTGTATTTCATAGTTGGCCACAGGAACAAATATTAAATGGTGTTTGTCAATTGAAGTGCTCAAAAGTGCATTTGAAAATATTTGTGTGTGCAAGCAGTGAGTTTTCAGTGTAGCACACCTTCTTACAAGACTGCTATTTCAGGTGTGCTGCCACAAGCCGACCTCTTCTTGTAGATCATGTACTCTTCACACTCTAGCCTCAAAAAAGCTGCTCTTCTATTGTTACAGTTCCTATTCTCATTTCTCCCATGTAATATATTTAATACACTAGGTTTTCTGTCTGTGGTGCCTATTACTTTTGACCTGGGATGGGTGTTACATCTAAGAAACGTTTTCAAAAGACGGACACAAGGATTTAATTAAAACTTGAATTGAGCATGCATACACTTTGATTTGATTTTCATTTTTGGCTTTCACTCTACTGCTCTTTCTGACTTGATTTGAACAAGGACATAATGAAACATTAAGAATAGATATCTCATATGAAAAAGCCAAGAATTTCTATACCAGCTGATGAATTTTATGCCTAGGTTTTTAACTAGCATTGCATCCAGAAAACTTGGGTGAATACAGGTCTCTAACCTGTTTGCTGCTTATCCAAATCAAAGCTGGAGCTGTCAGCTTTTGCCAAGTATTCAAGAACCATCAAGGTACCAGTTATTGTGCATCTTTTCCCCCTTGTTAACATACCCTTTGGGAAATGGAGAAATGTATTACATCAATATTTTTAGTGACACTTCTTTTTCCCCCTTTACCATATTGAATAAGAAAAGATAGCATAGACTTCATTCAAAGAATTATGGATATTTTTTCCTATGTTATTTTGAGAGTCTTAAAACTGCTTAATGAGGTATGTGAATAGCAGACAACACAGAGCTGCTCCACATACCATCTGAGTATTTTTTAGAGCTAAATCACTGCAGTGAATTAAAAAATGGTTCATACAAAATTATCTGAGAAGTGATTCTAAACTACTGGATTAATCTTTATTTTTGACCCAACGAATGCTTTGAGGTGCCTGTTTAAGTAGGGAAGCTCTTATTAGTTTCTCAGTGTAAGACTTCTTCAATATTTACCAGATCAATCTACTTCTGAATGATTATGCAGTGGAGGATAAGGGAGACTCAGAGATTGTTGTCTCTTGAGTTCCTTTGTTGGTTTCAGCTGCAGTAACGTCTGTTTCATCAAGCTGCAAGATATTTTTCTGTATGGGATCTAATGAAAAACAGACAACTTACATATGTGTGTGGATTAGGACACTGTTTTGTGTCTCTTTCTCTCCAAACATCACCTGCATGTATTTTGGTGTCAGTGTGAAGCACACAGGAGGTTGATAATATTTAGCTAAATTTTACCATAATCATCAAACGGAGATTTGGATGCCCCACTGCCTTTCTGTCTGATACACCTGATG
Source organism: Arenaria interpres (assembly GCA_013399435.1). Lineage (NCBI taxonomy): Eukaryota > Metazoa > Chordata > Aves > Charadriiformes > Scolopacidae > Arenaria > Arenaria interpres. The sequence continues at coordinate 81,255 of VXAK01006914.1, read as the reverse complement.
ATTCCGCTTTACACTCTTATGGTTTCTCCCAAATCTTCGGGAGTCTTATTTTGTTTTGTAACCACCCTGGTAACTGCAGGTTTAGTTCTGCAGGTCCCTCTGTGAGCACACCAGGTGTGGAAGCTCTGGCCCTGCTGGGATGTTGAATGGTATCTGTGTTTTGCAGAGACCATGCTTGGTTTCATTGTGCAGATGTTGAATGAAGATATATCTGTTTCTCTTGAGAGCTACCATTTTCTAATTTCACTGCTTCTCTGACTACTCTCATGAGGAACTAAGCCTATGTTGTCATTGTATCTGCATAACAGCACATAACTTAGTTTTGTTTGTGTTGCCTGAAGAGGGAGTTTCTTTTTCTGGTTTCATTTATTCCAGGTGATGGCAGTAAAAGACCCTTGCTCTTTCAGCATATGCTATGAAGTACAGAAAGCTTTCAGAATTCTACCCCACCTCCAAGGGAAAGGAGTCTCTTCTTCTGTTCCTTCCCTGCAGCTCGTTATGACATCCATGATGAGATGGGAAACCAGCGTGGCTTGGATTGTGGGCTGTTTGGTTTTTTTCTCATTCTTAATAAATAATAAATACAATATGTGTTTTTGCCCTTGCCTTTCTCTGTATGGGCCTCTCATACTGTGTATGCTGTTATAACCTTCCAATATACTCCATACAGTGCAAGTTGTAGTGTTTGGTTTTGGTCTTAGGATATTTAAAACTGCCCCTGGAAATTTAGCATAGATTGTGTGTGTTAAGGGACAAAGAGTGTCCCAACAAAGCTGTTTATCTGGGATTTGTCACTCAGGCAGATAGTAACATAGCAATGTTATGTCAAAACCATTTTCAAAATGAAAAGCCTTGCAGTGAGCCTGGAGTGTACCTGCTGGAACTGGAACAAATCAGCCATTCACAACCAATGTTTTATTGATGGCTTAAAGGAAAAGAGGAAAAAAAAGCCTAGACCAGAAAACACAAATGAATTCAGCATGGCCTTGAAACTTCCTTTCTTAAGCTTATGTTTAACAGGCATAGGGCAGGACAGAAAAGTGACTTGCTTCCCTCTTCTCAAATAAGATAGGGTGTTGCCTGTTAATAGATGATGTGTTTCACCTGTGGTTTTAATTATACTGAATAGTGCTCTCAAGCCAGCAGTGAGGGGGAATGAGCCAAATGTTTTTCTCATAGCAAAACTAGGGTTGGGGGTATCTGCTGAAATCATTGCTGTTGTAGATCAACTTCAGGGAGGATACCTGGGTCTGTGGAAAGGTAAGGTTTGGTCCATCTTTAACTGCGTGTAACTAAAGGCTGTCAGTGCTGTAATGACAACAGTCTTATGTTTTAATTCAGGTGGAGAATGAATTTTTGAAGCAAGTCTCCTGCTTGTGTCCTCTTACTGAGCATTGGTTTGTATTGCAGAGCAGTTTCCTAGAGTGTGAACTAGATTGATTTCAGACAAAGCTTAACTGGAAACTGTGTTCCAGGAACGCATCTTATGTACTCTGGTCACAACAGAGTTGGACTATGGTTAGTATAAAGGGAAAACATCCTGAGATATTTTCCGTGTGGATGTCAGGTCCTCAGAACTAACTATTTTGCCGCAGATGTTCTTCTGTTGAACTGTTCTGCTTGTTGATGCAGACCTAGCTTGTGGTTTCCTCTGGCAACAGAGATGTTCACACAACACATGATGTCAAATAGTTGTCCTGCATGTGTCCCTCAGTTCAGAGGGAAAATAAATTCCACTCTATCACTAGGAGCCAATGAACTTTGACTAGGGGCTGATAAGTGCGCTAACCTGGGCAGGTATATCCCTATAAAGTTATACAGTTTTAAATGTGGGGTGTCTCTATGCTTTTTGCATCCTGAAAGAAGCTACACAACTGTTTTCCTTTTCCATAAATCAGGATTTTTCTTGCTGGACCAGGTTGGTTTTCCTCCCATGACTCTAATGCGGGGCATTTCCAGAAATTTACTCTTTGGAAACCTTCTTTTTATTTATACACAGCCTGTGTTGGACCCAATCTGTCCTCCTTCTCTGGTCTTTAGATATGCCTTCTGTATTTCAGCCTCGCCTGTCATTTTATTGGGCTAAATTAGCTAAATTAATGTAATATCCCTTAATGAAATGGGTTCTGCATTAATCTGGTGGTCCCTTTTCTGTCTCCTACTATGTTCTTTGGCATGGAGAAGTGAGAAGAGCTCAGTGTATTGAATAAGGCCCCACAAACTCCTTCCACAACAGAACTTGAGTTAGTTTTCATCTTTACTGGTAGAACTTCATCTGTTGTACCTTGGTTCACATTTTTCTTCTGCAGAGTCACTTCACAGAGCTTCACTAATCAGCTGAGGTCTCTCCTTTGTGATGTTCAACTGATGTTACTTGTGCTTATAGTGGAAGGTCAGGAGGAAGTTGCTAGCTTCCTGTGCTTGCATTTGGTAGCATTAGATCTCATTCAGTTTATAGTATTTCAGTTTTCCAGGTTGTCTTTTTTATCTTTCCCCAGTGTATTCCTGCTTTCATTTGTATTCCTATCAACTTTGTGCCACTAGCCAACTTCCTTAGCACCTATCTACTTCTTGAGTCAAGGCCATGAGTGGAAATATTAAGTAAGACTGTTCCCTAAACCAACTCAATATGAGCTTCAGCAGCAACATTTTCCTAGGTTGACAATTTGTATTTCAGCTTAGCTGATTAATGTGGCTGATGTAGCCACCCCGACCACGTGCAGTGAATAAGGCTAGTATGTGTGTCACAGAACTTCAAAAGAAATATTGCCAAGAAAGTAAAATCTGTTCATGATCAAGAGATTCATGATGATGTACACTGTCAGGGAGCAGCAGGGGCTGGCTGCTCCCTAAGGGGTTGGAAGCTGAGTGTGACCTATAGTGGTCAGCGGGTGCCCTGGCCCTTGCCACCTGAATGAGGCAACCGGGACAGGCCCAGAGCTCATGGAAAAGTTCAAACCACAGTTGAGACTGTCATTGGGTTTGTGGTGATGAGACAGGCCCGAGGTCAGGCTGGGAAGTCACCCCACTGGTTGGTGTCTGGACCCATGGGGTGTGTGGTGGAGCTGGTGCTCCTCTGGGACTGTCACCTGGGGCTGAGATGAAGTGGGCTCTGGGGCCTGTGGTATGGGAGCTGGCCCCAGAAAATAATTTAGCCAGGGCCATTGAAGCTTATGTGTCAGGTCTCATAAATTCATATGGCACAAAATAATTCTTCCTAGTGCAGTCTTCTCATTCCCTATATGCTTCTGGGATAGGGAAGGAGGAGACAAGGAATTGCAAACTGATTTTTTGTTTTGTGTATGTTAAGGGTTAGAGATCTGTTTACATCTGGTTTTTGACTTGCAGTGTAAGATTTCCTCAGTAGTTATATGCCTAGTCTGTACATATGTATACTTACACAAATAAGTTAAGCATGCCAAGGAATGTTTCTGAGCACTGAGACCAGTTAATTGATGTGGAATTGTCTGGGCTGCTACTTTCAAACTTTGCCAGCCTTTGAAACAGGAGGTTACCAACTACTAGAAAACTGCAGATTTGATAATAGTCCCCATCCTGTACTAATGTCTGAACTGTGTCCAGGCCAGGAATACTTTTGGAGATGATTGCTAGTTAATTGCATTTAACAGTTTAGAAGATAAATGGTTTGGGCTGCTTTTATTTTGCAGGTATATATAGGCATTTAGTATCTCTCAACTTTTCCAGGTGGTGGAAAAGACAATTTCATATAAACAGAGAAAGAAAATCGGTTAGGCAAGAAACTCTTGAGTGCTTGGAATGTCATCTAAGTGCTTGGGAAAATAATAAATTTCTTCACCTGAAACTTTCAAAGTACACAGTACTGATGCAGGTTACACTGATAAAAGGTGAGGTGAGAAGGATGCTGTCCTGCTGAAATAGTAACTAGACCTACAGACAGACCATCCTCCAGTGTAAAGGTTTTTAACGCCCAATACCCATTAAAACACTGCTTAGCTTATATGTTCTTGTCTTTAAGTGTTGGTTAAAGCCCCCTGATGTTGAAGAGCTGCATATGGAACTGAACAGGTTAGAGATTTGGCAGAGAACTGTCTAGATCTTCAGTTACAGATCTCAACACATATGCTGAACAGAAAATGACCACAGTTTGTAATAATATAGGAAGACAAGTCTTGTCCTTTGAAATGGTTTGCTTTGAGGTCAGTGGGATACAAGATCTTTGCCTTGGAAAGTAGGAAGTTGATTCTTTTGAATTAACAGAAGAAACTGGAAAACAGGCTATCACAAAAGTCCGAGCTTGAGATTTTTTTATAGTGCCATCTGATTGGATATTTTTCTTTGACTTGAGGGATGATTTGCCACTCAAAAGAAAATGAAAATGGCTAATCTGTATATATTTCAATAAGGCATTTGACATGGTGCCACATGGGAAAACAGTAGGTAGATTAAGATGGAGACTGAGATAAAACATGGGAGTTAATCTGTTCCATACATAAGTAGAAAGTGAGTTATACTGACAGGGGAATTACTGGGGAAACAAAAAAGAGATTTCAAGGGGTGTTCCTTTGAGCTTGGGACTGATAATTTTTAATAATTTCATAAGTGAGGCACGAAAAGTGCGCTTTTAAAATGTACTGCTCAATGTACATTTGCAATGTGCTGACAGACTCTCAAGAATACGTGGAGAGCAAGAACAGAAGCAGCTGGACAGCATTGAGAACAAAAGGAACCAAAGCATGATGTAATTTAACAATAAAATAGTTTTTGGGTAATGAATGGCTGGAACAAATATTGGCACAGGAACAAATAAGTACAAATGTTGCATATTTACACAAAATGTAGCTAATTAGAGCAGCAGTAGGAGTAGGTTTTCTGACATACTAGAGACTAACATTTTGGCCTCCGAGGGTCCTTCTAATCTTACGGTTTAACTAACTTGTTGTTTGACAATAAAATGTTATGCCATGAAGGAGAATAGAATTCAGTGTTGTCAAAATTAGAGATACGGTCCAATTGGCACACCACAACATTACAGAAGTATTTGGGAGAGTAAGCAAAAAAATTTGAATAATCTCTTCCCCTTTTTTATTAATTATTACTGAATGATTAAATTATATACGGAAATACAACTACTCTGCAGAAGATGACCTTGCCGTAGCAAATTCAAAATTTCTTTTTTTTTTTTTTTTGAACGTCTATGTAGCTAGAACTGCCAACCATTATTACACTCAAAATCTTTTTTGTGGGGAAAACCAAAACACAGCTCACAAAAAGCCAAGAATTCATTGTTAACATAATTGAAATCTTAGTAGTCTAATCCAAGAACCACTACTGGTCCAAATTTAATTTTTACAGAAAGAGAAAGAATACATCTTTGCAGGAAGTTTAAGAATAATGTAAATAGAGTTAAAATTATTATTCACACTTATGAGGGCAAGGGTCAGAAACTGTTCTGCTGTCCCTTCCCCTACACTTCTGAAATGTAAGGTCAGTGGTTTCATTCTGGTGATGGTGAGGGTGTTGCTGTGGGTTATCAGTAGGTGGACTCCTTTGCTGGGAAGAACATTGTGTTCATGTTGATGGTTTTTTCTCCATTGCCCAAAGATCTGTGTGGGGCCAGTTTTGTTTGTTTGTTAACACACTTTTACACCTTTGCTTTTACTTCCTCGGTTGTGATTCTTCATTGGTCTGCAGCTCTACTTCACATCTAAATGTCATGACTTTCACATGTGTTGGTTACTACTACTTTGTTATGCATAAGCTCACTTTTTTCCAGTTCCTGGTCCTTTTTTTTTTTTTTTTTTTAGTGACCACTGGTGAGTTGTTGCACGGTTTCCAATGCCAGCCTGTGCCCCGTCTTTTAGTTTCTCATGCCTGTACTCCTCTCTACTCCATCCTATCTCTCCAGTTCCTAAACCTCTGCTATTGCATGGAGCCTGAGTATTATTATGTTACCCATAAATATCTCATTCTGTATCAAATAACTCCTTGTTAACACTGTATAAAAAGTATGATTGTACTATAGAAGATAAACACCGGTAAACCAACTTAGGCCTAGAACCTGGTCAATTAGGAAGATTTGCTGCTAGAGCTAACCAAAATAAAGGAAGGTTGTAGGCAGGTCAAGAAAAGGCTAGATAGACCAAGCCAGTCAAGCCTCAGTTATGAGACCTTGCAAATTCAGTACAGAGCATAAAGCCCATTATTACAAGGCAAGACAGTTACACCATCTTTACCCTGCACATATGAATTCATGTTGCAACAAGGTCTTTACACAAGCTGTAGCTTAGAGTGGGGGGCGGGAGGGGATGAGGCATGATGACCAAAATCAAATGAGTGAAACATTTTTTGCTATAAGGAAGCAGTATGTTAATTTTACAGCATTTATGCCACTTGGATATAATATCCAAACACTGTGGACACCTTTAGGGGGCCTGATTTGTTTCAGTCTGTCTTTGCTACTGTACTGAGACTGTTTCAACCTGTCAAATTCTGTAACGCATTTATACAACATTCTTTTATTGCATGTATTCTGAATTTGACTCTTGTTCCCCAGGGAACTGAGTACAACTGCCAGAAGTCATTTTACTTGTCACCTTTAACAACCATCAGAAGAATAGAAATATGTCTATATGTGATGAGCTAGAAAGTACTTAGTCACCCATAAGCTATTTATTGCTAAGTCCACCTAGACCTAAACTGTACTGTTCCCCTAAATGATAGTCACATTTAATGCAGTAACTCAGAATATATTAACTAACTCTATATAAATGCCATTATTTTTCTGTGTTAATTTGCCTTTAGACAAGGAGTAATCAAAAAGAAGGTGAAACCTCATATTAGAAATGCAGCAGAACATCTTTGGAAACATTTCAGTGCTTCAGGATCTGTTTTCATCTCCTAGTATCTTGCTAGTGCTTCTGAATACAATTTGTAAGCATTGGCTAAAAATGGGTGACATGGTTATGGAAGCCTGAACAGTGAAACACTGAAACAGTTGTGGCTGGCAAGTTCAGCTCTGCAGTATGATGAACTCCCTCAGATATCTAGGATAACCCTCACCAGAGTTCTAGTGGTCGGACTAATATAACCTGCAAAATCACAAACTATCATACTAACTTTATCTTCCTACTCCGAGATTTTTTTGAATTGGCTGTTTCAACTATTACATTCAAAGTATGATATTTCTGCCCTCAGTGAATCATTTACAGAGGCCTTTTATTAAATACTTTGGACTATAATGTTTTCTTTAAAACAGTTACTACTTCTGTGTCTGGAGTTATTGTATTCTGCTGAAGTCATTGCTATGCAGCCCTTGTCCCAGTTGTGAATATATTAAATAAAAAAACAGAAAATGTAAAACTTGGCTGGTTGGCTTGAGTGACCATCCTATCATGAATGGTAAGGCTGTCCTGGAGAAATGACTTGTAATCACTCTCACAAATTTTCTATTAAAAGTCACAGGATCTGATTTAGTTGCTAATTTCTGTATCCCCAGTCACTTGGGTGGCAGCACATAAATCTTACTGTTCTCCATGGCATTAATGATATTTTTGCATGGTAATAATAACAGGTCTGGATGAGTGCTTACAATCAAACTAGACAAAGCAGAGCCTACAATGAGCAAAAGATACATCATACCAGAAATATCAGCAGCTGAGGAATGGCAGATACCTTTCCAAGGTCATTAGAGGGGAGGTTGGAAATAAAAGAAATAAAATAAGGGAAAGGGGTAACAGAAGCAGTGAAGCTTTGGAAGAAGAAAACTGGAATGAGTAGATGTTGACCGCCTCCATGGAGAAATTTCTCTGACTAGCTGAATGTCTGGGGTTTGGATATCTCTCTTCCTCTGTGTAGTTTCTCTGTGCAGCTTTCTTCCAAAATCACCTGTTTGGGTGGGAGAAACCCATTTAAGCCTAGATTCACAACAGCAATAGAAAGTAATGGAAAATTTAGTCCCTAAGATCTAAAGTTTTGCAGAAACAGATTGAGTGAAGACTCTTTCAAAAGTTTTGCCTTGCCATGCCTTAACATAAGGTTGTTTTTTCTATTTTGTTATAGAATTGCAAAGCTCATACAGTTACTCCACTTCCTAGAAATTAAGGTGTGATCTAAAATTTCCCTCAGCTGCTCCTCATCAGATTTGTGCTCTAGACCCTTCCTCACATTTGCTGCCCTTCTTTGGACATTCTCCAGCACCTCAATGTCTTCCTCATAGTGAGGGGTCCAAAACTGAACACAGTATTCAAGGTGTGGCCTCACCAGTGCTAAGTACAGGGAGACAATCACTTCCCTAGTCCTTCTGGCCACACAATTTCTGATACAAGCCAGGATGCTATTTGCCTTCCTTTGTGATGGTCTTTTACCATCGCATTATTTTGCTTTTTGATCCATTGCTTAATAAATTCTTCTTGATTTTTTTCTTTTGTCCTCTATCAATGTTTGGAAAGAAGAAATTTACCCTTTGTTAAGCTCTCTCAAAGCATGGGTAGAGGGAGACATATGCTTAGTGGACGACAGGATCCGTGAAACTTCTGGTTTCCCTTATCAAGGTACAGAATGACTGTGCCTCCCTTTCTGTTTTTCAAACAGCTTTTGAAGGTACAACTCCCTATTTCCACTGACATGGCAAAGAATGGGCAGCATCTGGTTTCTGAGAGGATCACAGATAAATGTCTAACATCACAGGTTTTTTTGAAAGCCAAATGCTTTCTTCTGAAGAAGGGACTGATGTCACCGTGCAACAGATCATTGTTGAGAAAACCAGATGAGAGTCCAGGTCAGCTGAACCCTTGCATGGGACACTTTGTCTAACCTGTACTCCTAACTCTTAGTTACCAAGTCAGGTGAGACCTGAGAATTAGAAAGAGGCCAGCCTGGGAAACGAGAAACAGGAGAGAAATGCATCTTGTGCTGTGAAATGTGTGCATCAGAAATGGCAATTGTGGAGAAGGATTTGTACTCCATGGAAGCAAGTCTTTTGTTAGTCAAGACTCTGGCTGGGAGAGATAGGGGAGCTTGACATCTGAGGTGGTGATGGACAGTAAGAGTACACTTTGGGTTTTGAGAGCAGGTTTAAATATAACTGCAAGCAGTGTGAATTGCTTCGGGGCTGAAATGCTTAGGCCTGCTGTAGACATGAAGTTGGTGTTGTGTTATTTTTAGGCAGTATGAAAAAAAACCATATCAAAAATGAGCGTTCGCACTGGTTGCTTCATATGATTACTCTTAGGTTAATAGTAATTTGTGGCTTATGATTGTTGCATTTTTCTGAGAAGACTCTTCTATTCAAATGTAGATATTGGCTGAATTCATGACCTCTGAGACCTATCTATGCATAGATGCATTCACATTCTTAGCCTTATTTTGGGATATGATTAATAAAACCTAGTTGAGTGCGTCAATGTCTCCTGTCACTCGGTATTTACTCACAAACTCTAGCTGCTTCTCCTTAGCTCTCTTTGTAGCTGACACTATGCAGGAATGATGACGTTTCAGCTGTTCTAGTGGTGCCAAACCAATCTGCAAAAACATGCCAAAACACTAACCATGTGCAACCACCACTGCTGAAGAGCAGCTGGAAGGTGGCCAGAAGTAAAACTGAGGCATGAAAAGGGACTCCAAAGGGAGTGCAGGTAAAGACGTGGCAAGTGTCTGCTAAGGGTGATGCAGCTGTGCTGCAGGGAAGGACGTGAAGCACTGACAGCTCTTGCTCAAACCAGCAAGAGCTGTAGGTGCCAAGCACCAACTGGGCCAAAATACAGGATGTAAGTACATTTAATGATGCAAACATTCATTCATGTGGTTCCAGGACAGCACATTTTGTAAAACTATGGAGCCAATGTGTATTGTCTTTAGGACTTGTTTTCTCATAGGTTAGCTGAACAGGGTGGGGGAAAATCCAGACTCAGCTACAGGTGGAACATAAAGGGAGGGACGAGTCACTTTTGTTGCATCTGCTGCTGGAAGGGTTTAATCTTGGCAGGGAAACAGGAGACCTGCACCTTAACTTGATTCAAAGTGTGAACTGAAGCTGCTTTTTACTTCTTGAATGTTGTTTGTTTCTCCCATGATGAGACCTGCTGACACATCATCAAAAGATGGCAGGCAGACTTAAATAAGCAAGCAAAGCAAAAATCAGCAGGAAGAAAACTTGAAACTGCAAAATAAAATAATGTAAAAGGCTGTTCCATATCAAGGAAGGGTAATTGAATTTGTGAATAGTAGGCAAACATCCTCCAGTTAAAACAAAATTTGCTGACATCAGGTATTTCTTCTTAAAAAAAGGGATACGGAATAAATCATCGGTCTTAAATTTCTGGCAGTGGAAATATTGTAAAATATCTTTTGGAGGAGGCTGTTGCTATACAAAAAAGGCAACTTTGGATGAAATATTAATGAAATTACACAGCAGACAAGAAATAGGGTATAAAATGAGTTGTCACTGCTCTCTTGAAGTTTATTCCTTTAAAGGATCTTGGCATTAAGCAAGAAAAAAAAGTGATCAAGGAAGAGCATACATTATTCTTTTCTTTCCGAGTGGGCTGTTGACAAGTAAAACTTGACCAAAAAGATTACCTGACCTAAAGTTCTTAAAAAATTAGAAAATGACCTCATATTACTGCACTGTCTAGTATTTTCTCACATATAGCTATGTAAACAAAGGTATGTGTAATTTATGATAGAAAACATTGTATGTAGTATGAGGAATTTTAAGTGTCATCATATGCAATATTATAATCAGTTCAGAATACAAAATTTTTGACCTAATTAAGTAGCAAGACTGCAGCACAGAGTTTGATATGCATAATATATATTCACAAAAATGTTTACTATTTTTCTGGGTGGCAATTGTACTTTTTTAGTGGGATTTTCCTCCACACTATATGAATTTGTATGGTATTTTCAGCACTTATTTGAAATAAAATATTCTTGCAAGTAAAAATAGTTTCATAATTAAATATTATGTGATCAATATTTACTCAAAAATAGGTTAATAAATTGTTTTCCCTGTTATATTTACCTGTGTGCACCTATATTTCATGTGGTCATTATCAAAAGAATTCAGTATTTGAAAAAAGTTGCCAAGAAGTAGGATCTGTGATTCTAAATATTTCCATTATACTGTTTGCTATTTCCTAAGTTGCAGAAAGGAAGGATTAACTGAAAAGTTTGTACAAAAATCCCTCTGTAGAAGCACCATTAAGATTTTCGTTGTGGAAGTCAAGTATTGCTTTCAGGAACGCTGAAACACTAAGGGATAATAAGGGATACAAACAACGGTCAGATCTTGCATTACCATCTTGGTTGCAATTAAATGTGATGGAATAGTTGGTAAACAATATACTATTTTATGATTCTTCCTCTTTCTTCATATTTTTAGTACTTGGAGTTCCTAGCAAAATATTTCAGTAAGCATTTCCAGATTTTTAACTGTCTGTGGAGGGCTTGTATGAATATTTTAAACTCAACCAGCTCAGATGAGCTACATAAATCACATCATATATTTTAGTTCTTGTGAGAGAGATGAATTTGATCCTTCTGCCTTTGAATATTTTTCCAGTGAGCAGACCTGTTGTGCATATGCAGTCACATTGCAATTTTGAAAAAAGTCTGCAATACATCATGCTTTCAGTTAATTTCAAATGTGTGTATGTGTAGGAAGAAAGGAAAGAGAGTGGAGTGCTGGAACAATTGTGCAAGTAAGTTAGCTGTACTGTTTACCCCCGTGTTTTACTGCTTCCTACCATCTTGATTTCTAAACTCACGAAACTGAATCACTTCTAAACTGACTACAGGTATGATTTCGGTCTAAACTCCTTGGGGCAACTGTCCTTCTCTCCAGGCTAACGGAGGGAGTAGCTCAATGCTCTTTCATTTAGTAATTGGTAAATCAGTGAAGGCTTCAGTCAATAACATAAACCTGTGGAGCTCAGATCAACATAGGAGAGGCTGTGACGTGGTTATATGGATTTTGAGGTGGGGGAGAAATGGAAAAAAGGCTCTGATTCACAAGCAGTGGGTAGAGCTGTGTATGTGAAAGTGTGCCCTGGAGAAGCAGGAGCTGAAATCCAGGTCCTTGCCAGGGGCACCACACCGGATTGTGGTTCCCAAGGGCACTAAGAGTAACTTTGGATTAGGTGTGGTCCAAACAACCTGTATTTTACAAACCACATGGCTCAAGTAGGGTCAATGTTACACTTGTTGGGAAACCACCAATATTTAAATGAGGATTTTTTTTTTCCTCCAGCTTTTTTAGAGAGAGAAAGCTCACCAAGGTGAGGCAAAGGCAGTAATTAAATTTGTGTAATGAATTTGTTTTGTTGCCTTTTAGCTATTTCAGTTCCTTGGAAAAACATACTGATGCTCTTATCTTATAGGGTCTTTCTGATAAGTTCAATAGCTGATGACTGACTAAACTACAAAAAAACCTAATATTTTTTTTTCTTTGCTCTATTTAATATTGAATCCTGATCTTGAGCTGCAAGGTATACAAAAACTAAATAAACTAGAGACAGTGGGTAAAGGAATCTGATTAAGATAGTGATTAAACGTACAACTCATTGCTGGGGTAGTACAAGCTATAGGTTCAATAAATAGCTATAAAATTTTTCTTAAAAGAATTGTGAATAGATTTCTTTTAGTGAATAAAACTTTTTTTCAAAATAGCTAGTCTGGCAGCCACAGATTCCTTGTGACTTTGGCTAAAAATAACTAAATGGGTGTACAAGTTATTATATGATGAATAAATAAACTAGGTTTCTTGCCCTTAATGTTTTCTGGGAAATGGACTTCTGTTGCTCTGTAATGTTTTTATGCCTGGAGTCCTTGAGGGAAGCAATCTGAAGGGAATGCATGGAATAGGAATACCAGCTGTGAAAGGGAATAAGCACTGGAACCAGTTTCCCTCCACAAACCCACATGTTGTTGGAATAGATAGAAGAAAAATTGGAGTGCCTTTAGCAGCCTAATTGGTTATTTCCTGTTCTTCTGCTATCATGCTCCTGAGAAATACCCAGAACTCCTGGTTAATATCAGCGTTTATTGACTTACATCTTCCAATATTTAAATTTTTCAATTAATTTTTGGTGCTGGTAATTTTTGCCTTTTTCAGCTTTATGGTTTTTACTGCTTTCAGTAAATAGAATGATGCTAAAAAGAAATTACACTGGTAATTATTGGATTAAAGTAACTGTGGAAATATCAATCTGAGGTCTGAAAAGAGTATTTGGGATGGTTTAAGACAGCAGTGTAGATTGCCTCTCACAAACATTCTGTCTTACTAAACAGAAATCTCTTATGTTAAGGAGCAATATATTATGTATGAAAGTGTGTAGAAACAAACAACAAAAATGACCAACAACCAAAAAACCCAGGAAAAAAAGCCATTCCAAAGGAAAAAACCTCTTGAGACATGCTCAACCTCCTAAAAGTAGGGAGATGAAAACAAATAAGAATTATTTTCCTTCAAACAAGAATTCTTGAGACTGTTCACTTTATTGGTAAGGTAAAAAATACTTGGCTGAGTGCAGTTTATTAATCCCCAGTTTGTTTTTATCTTGTTCTGTTTGTTGTGTGAAGATGCTGTCTGTGTTCGATATTTCTTGCAGCTTGGAGAACATATTAAAAATATGCCACTGTTTAGAATTGTATCGGCAGGTAAGAAAGTCTTTAAACTTTCTTTTGATGTAAAAAATTCAGTTTTTCATTCAGGAATTTAAGTTTTGTGATTCCTGAGAATCTGACAGATGAAATTTATTTGTTCAATAGTTACTGTTTCACTACTTTGCTTGTCTCAAAATGTGAGCTACAAGCACTTTGATCAATGAATTGAAAAGTCACCTAGTTTCATTACACAGCAGTTCATTCAAATGCATCTATATCTCTGAAGTCTTGTAGAGCAACACAAGTCAACAACAAATCTACTTGTGCTTTTTATTCCAGCTCTTTACAGGGCAGAGTGGCTGTTAGAGGCAAAAATTCCTTCTAAACTAGGCTCATGTGGAGCTATTTTAGCCAGCTATTTTCACTGCACTGTTATCACAGAAGCAAATAATTCTGTATGGACTTCAAAACTCCCAGAGATTGAATAAATATTTGAATTATGAGGCTGCAATGAGCTCTCAGCCAATGCAGATACTTTTCAAACTGTACCTAAACTTGTTTAATACTGTGGATATATCTATTTGAAATCTGTTCTTAAGTTACTTTATATTTTTGTATTGCAAAACTCTAAGCAAATTTATTTTTATTTAGTTAGGATGAAGTAATTATATATGCTGGAAATCTGGGACTCTTTTTTCAAGACTAATTGATATTAATAAGACTTATTAATGGTTGTTGTTAATGAATATTGTTTGAAATAGATAATCTTCTGTTATGGACCAAATTAATCCTTTTTTGTTGCAATGAAATGGCACGGTACTTGGGGACAATTAAAATTGCTGAAAGCAAAGTTTTGAGATGGATATATCTTTTAAAATTGATATGTGAATGAAAAAAGGGGTTGGAAGGTGTGTGTTTGTGAATTTCCTCATTAGGGATAGTTTTGGAAACACTTTTGCACTCCAAATCAGAAAAATGAATCAGAGGATATCAAGTTACTTGCTGCCACTGGCAACAATCTCTAGTTTCAGTCAACTCGGCTTGGTGTTTAGCAACCCTGTATGGAAGAGCCAAGTCTCCTCAGCAGCCTGCAGTAGACATAGCTGTATCATCCACACTTCTTAAAAAATATGCTTGCCTTTTTTTTTTATTTTTTTTTTTTTAGGTGTGCCCTTTCCATCTGTGAACCACCTGTGCTCATATATACACCCTGGTTGGAACAGCTGGCCCTAAATCTCCCATGACTGAAATCACTTTTGTTTCTCTCTCATGGCTTTAATAGCAGTTGTAGTTTCTTTTTCTGTTTCTGATCAAAGGTTTATACTAGGAGCTGACATGGAGGGAAAGCAGTTTTTGATCTGCAGGTCGGTATAGTACATTGATCTGCCATGAGTGTTGCTCAGTTTAGTTCGTGTGTTGGTTCCTACTTAGGATTGGTGTGAAGCTTCCCAGGCAATTCAGCCCGCAGCTCAGTTTACATTTTATAACTTCCATACTTGCAGTTTCTAGAGTTGCTGCTTGACAAGGTGGTCTTTAAGCAAGATTGAGCTCTGGAAACATCCTGTCTACATCACTATGGAGCTATGAAAGCTGCATATTATTCATATTATTTATATTAGCATAAATGCAATTTCCTGCCAGTTACCTCCATGAAAGTGTGCACAAATTTAGGTCTGTGTGAATCAGGAAATCCCCAGCACTATTAAAGTAAAGGTTTGGTTGTAAAAATTGAAGTTTCAGGTGAGAAAAGAAATAGTCCACTATTCAGTCAGCTAGTGAAGGAAGAGAATCAGAGTTTGATTCACTCGAGTGCTGTTGTATTTATGCAGATGTCTGTTTTCACCAGTGAAGATTTTTTAGAAAACAATCATGTTTTCTAAATTATAAAGCAATCATCTTTTTAAAATTATATTTAAATGGCACTCTCCCTTTGCGCCTGTCAGAAACATTACTAATACTTAGAGACCAGTGCAAAATCTTCATTTGCCTCTGTAGCCAAACACCATTTTTCTTAGTAGGCAGAAGATGTAAGAGCTGGTTTCAAAGAAGCAGCAGTGATGTGTGTGCAGCAGTCAACACAAAAATCCCTTCTAAACTCCCTGAGACAGACATCACTACTTATACGATGCAAAAAGCTTTTACTTTTTTTTTTTAAATAAATGTAGTTGCTATAGAGATATCTGAAACTCATCACTGTCTCTAGTTACATCCTGTGACCTATTATTTCTGAGGAATAGTCCCTGAAGCGTCATAGGAATTGGATACAATTTTTCTCTTCCTAAAAATTGCCCACTCCCTCTGTATGAATTGCTCAAATGAAAGGGATTGTCTGTGAATGATCTAAGTATAGTTGTAGGAAGTTATTTTGCCACTAGCAAAACTGTTGCTGTATGAAGAGAAACCATGTCTCTGAAATAGGCTATTTTCTGCCTTTGCTCTAACTCTTGGGCAGCCGGGAGACTATATCCACTGATGTGACTTTTGATCTCTAAGTGCTTCACTGGCCAGCACCCTCCACTGCAGTGGTGTGGGAGAGGCACAGTGTTTATTTCATAGCTTGCAGGGGGTATGGTATTTTCTAGGCTTATTTTATTACTGTAAAAGTATATGAAGGTAAGCAATGATCTTAAGATTGTGTTGACAAATATGTTGCTGGTCATAAAATGAAAAAAGCAGTATGTCAGCTGGTGACTGGTAAATGCACTTGCGGGGAAGTGAAATGCACTAAATAAACATGCTTTCATAAATGTGGTTAGCGATGTGTGAAAGCTACTATACAACATTAAATACTCAGTCTTGAGAACAGTGGGAGATATCTGGGAAGAGAATTGTCTGATACACAATTGCTGGAATTCACACACTTCCCAATGTCCATGGCTCAGGAAAATTTTACGACACTAACTCTCAATCAGGTTTGTGTTGTGCCTCTGTGATTTTTACAGGAAAATTTACAGCATGCCACAGGGCAGCTGGGCACGGATCCATTTCCACTTCGCACAGGGCAATGGAACCCTGTGGCTCCCCCTCAGCTTGCAATCCTTTATCTAGCAGTTTGTGATGGGGGATCACGAACTGGTAGACAAAGAAACAGTAAATTAGTAAAATTTAAAACAAACAAACAAAAAAACAAAGTAAAGAAACTAGTAGGCTAATGTAAGGAAGGAAAACAAAAAACACCAGTGGCAAACTTCCGACAGGCTGCTGTAGTTTGTGATAAATACTGGCAATTTTTCTCTGTTTCATTTGCCTATCAGTTCTGTTGGCTGCTATTTCATGTTTTGATGGTATTATGGTTCCTCTAAGATGCACGGAGTCTTCTTTAAGGACCGTCTAATATGTTTTGTACTTTTTTCAGTGTTTTATAACAGAAGAAATCTACTCTAGTTAGCAACTCTACATCTTTCAGTTTTGAGTCTTTAGTCTTCCCTAGCTAATTGTGTTTGCTGATGTTCTCATCTACCTAATTATGAAACTGATGTTCTCATCTACCTTTATTTTCAAAATAGGCACCTCTTTTTAAATGAAGTTATGAAGATTAGTTTGAATGTGTGTTGGCACATATATGTATTAGACAGGACAAGAGGTAGCGGGCACAAACTTGAATATAAGAAGTTCCGTCTAAACATGAGAAGGAACTTCTTTACTTTGTGGGCCATCAAACACTGGAACAGGCTGCCCAGAGAGGTGGTGGAGTCTCCTTCTCTGGAGACATTCACCTGGACACGTTCCTGTGCAGCCTGCTCTAGGTGAACCTGCTCTGGCAGGGGGGTTGGTCCCTTCCAACCCCGTATCATTCTGTGATTCTGTATGGGTATTGCTGTGAGTTCAAGGCTAATCTTGGGTGGGGTGGAAGGGGTGGGGTGAGGAGGTCTTCAAATTTTGTATCATATATTAACCCTGACTTAAAAATCTGCTGTTTCGAGCTCAGCCGCCTGCCTGGCAGCAGGCGTGCACTAGAGTGAGAAAGTGGCCAGAATGTGCTGTGGCTCAGTGATCAACATTATTTCTTGACTTCAAAATACTGCTTTGTGACATTATCCTGCATGCTTTCTAAATTTCATGGTTGATTGTGAGTGCAATGAAACCACCACCACCACCAAAAAAACCAACCAAAGGCCTCTGAATATTATTCCTGTGCTTTATTACATGGTCACATTGTGTTTTGTCCAACATCCCTACCCAAGATAAGGATATTGTCCTTATCCAGTCTGAACTTGGAATCGTCACTTGCAAATATCTGTAATTTCTTTTACAGACTCTGAATGTAATTTTGCTAATTCAAGATCATGTGTAACACAAATCAAAAGCTTGGAAAGGAAAGAGTCAATCTCCAGGACAGGTTCAGGCCATATGAGATGTTGCAGGGAAGGTTAAAGGGGACAGGTGAAGCTATTGCAATGCCGAAGGAGGTGGCAGTAGGAATAATTATCTCAGCTGACTACCAGATGGTTGTTTTCTGAAATATGTAAAGGGAGTGGAGTGGAAAATGGAGTGTGGTATGGGGATGTTCTATTTTTGAGTTATGTTTAACTGAGCAAGATAGAGAAAGTCCCTCACATTTTTGTGCCTACTTTAGGAGAAAATAGGGATAGGAGTTTCTTTTTTCTCATGGTTTCTCTAAGTTGCTGAGAGCTGTTCCTATGAGTCCTATACATTTTGTAAGTTGTTCCAATTCAACAACCAAATATTAATTTAGGAGCACTTCTCCTCTGTCTGCTTTTTGATTTTAGTTGCCTGTCTGTTAATTTATAAGTGATGTCCATCAAAAAATAACATAAAACAGGAAGGCAAGTTACAGTTGTCTGGTTTTGTTGTGCCATTCTAAGAAAAGGAGCCCTGAATAAGAGGAGATACAAGACATTGTTTTTCTTTATAGAGTGCAGGGAAACCTCTAAATGGAGGGGGAGCGATGATAGTGAGAACTGGAGCCTGCCTTGGCAGTCTGCTGAGGGTAAGTTGCAGTATATTGATGCTGTGCGGCAGGAGCAGATTGGAGAATCTGACTGCAATCTCCTTTCGTTTACTATCGCACTGGGTGGCTAGGGTAAAACAGCAATTGCTTATATGACTAAGGAATATTGAGAATGAATTTTAGCTGTCTTCCCTTGCAATTTAGCTGCTGGAAATTATTATGAGCTAGTATCATAAGATCAGTCAGTATGAAGAACTGTCATTGGAGAACATCTGTGTTTAAATGATCAAGCAGTGCTATCATAAAGATTGCTTAATTCTTCTAATATGCCCCATATATTTATGTGTGACTAACCATAAGTAGAAACAGCATAGCAGATGTTATTTATTTTTGAAAAATTAAAGAAGTGGCCTAGATATGGGGCTTTTCAGTGTAGGAGGTGATATAATCATAAAAAACAGAGGGTGGTACGATGCTGGCATATCTGAAAGGCTAGAGAAGTCAGCATACCATTTTAACGTCTGGAAGAGTTCCAGGTTTAATGAGCATTTAAGCTGTTTTCTGCTGTGGGAACAGCATAATGAATACTGACAAGCCTGGGTTGCAGGTTGGCTGACACAGCTGTCCTCAGGATTCAAGGGCTTTAATAGTTGCCTATCCCTGCGCTCTTCAGTGTTTTTGAGTAACCCCCCGGCCTCAGACTCAGTATCCTTCCTGACAGTGAAAGCAAGTAAAAGACTTGGAAAATTGCTTTCTCACCACTTCTGGAAGTGATAAAGAGTCATGTCATCTTTACAACAAAAAGTCCTCCTGTGTTTCAATGTGCTATGCATAAATGTCTACCTTTGTTATACACTATTCTATACTTACATATCTGGGGAGAAAGGTGGATGCAAGTTCAGGGCGCTATCATCTCTGAAAAATATTAGAATAAACTTATTTTACTAAGCATAACTTCTAACACTAGTGAAAGGAACCAGGTGGGTTGCACAGCCCTCTGGCACAACGCTGCTGTTTGTCACAACAGTCCTTACACTGATCATAAGTGGGACTGTTTTAAAAGCATATGAAATAAAAATAGCCAGGACAACTGCCAGGTGAACTGTGATGCTCTTTTGCTATACCTGTATGTTCATAGAATTACAGAATAGTTTGGGTTGGAAGAGACCTTTAAAGGTCATCTAGTCCAAGCTCCCTGCAATGAACAGGGACATCTTCAACTAGATAGGTTGCTTAGAGCACCATCTGACTTTACCTTGAATGTTTCCAGGAATATGGGGCATCTACAAATTCTCTGGGCAACAGGTGCCAGTGTTTCACTGCCCTCATTCTAAAAAATGTCTTCCTTGTATCTAGTCTAAATCTATTCTCTTTTAGTTTAAAGCCATCACCCATTGTCTATTGCAACAGACTCTGCTAAATAGTCTGTTCCCATCTTTATTATAAGCCCCCCTTTATATTTATATATGAAAAATATCTATTTCTGTATTTATATATGAAAAATATCTATTTCTGTACTTATAAGCCCCCCTGGACTGAAAGCTTCTTGAAGACAGACATCAATTGGTTCAGACTGCAAGTTTTAGAAAGAATTTGAAGGAAAATGCAGGATTTAACTTTATGGTCTTTGTTTGACTAACTCTGCCATAACAAGTGAATAGTAAAATTTGGCTCCTAACAGGTGGATTTGATTCTGAAAATACAGCATTGACAGGTGAGACAGCTGAGGGCCTCAGCAGGGTAGCACATCCTTGCATTTAATATACTCTTCTGGAACACTGGGTCACCTTAAAAATAGTAAATATCTGTTTAAGGCCTCCCAGCCTTAAAGAAGCATGATTTATCATCAATTTTTAAATAAAAATCTATTAGCAGCTTACCCACAAAAGGTGGATTTAACAGCATTTAGAGCCCTGATATCAGCTGCAGCCTTTGGCACCAACTGCTTTGGGGGACAGAGGGGAACAAACCAAAAAACCCACAACTAAACAAAACCACAACCAAACAAGCAGAAAAACCTGACCAAAAAAAAAAGAAAAACACAACCAAAACCCAGACAAAAAAAACAGAAAAAACACCAAAACCTGGCAAAAAAAACAAGCTCAAAAAAACCCACAAAAAAACCAAAACAAACAAAAACATCCTCAGAACACTACAAGACAAGAATTGTTGTTGTCCAAAGCAACTGCTGCCCCAAGTTACATTGGAAATTGTGCAGTTTGAGTGTCTCGCAATCAACAGCCTTAACTCAAAATGTTATTACTCTGTACTGCTTTTTAAGCAGTATGCAGTACATATCCTCATGATATCCTTGTAGTCCTCTTGAGTTGCCTGCCTTTTGTTCAAAAGGTCATAAATTCTCCTTTTCTTTTCCTGAGTTCCAGCCAAAGCTCTCTGTTCAGACAGGCTGCTCTTCTTCTGCTCTGGCTTGTCTTTCAGCATATGGGGACAGCCAGCTCCTGTGCGTTTAAGATTTCTTTCTTGAGGAACGTCCAGCCTTCCTGAACTTCTATTGTCCTTCAGGACTGCCTCCCACAGGACCTACCAACCAGTTGCCTAAACAGGCCAACGTCTGCCCTCTGGAACTCCAAGGTGGCAGTTCCACTGAACCCCCTTCCTTACTTCTCCAGGTATTGAAAATTCTATCATTTCGTGGTCACTATGCCCGAGATGGCCTCAAACCATCACATCACATGCAAGTCTTTCTCTATTCATGAACAACAGGTTCAGCAGGGCACCTTCCCTATTTGGCTCCCTCACTGGCTGTGTCAGGAAGTTATCTTCCACACACTCCAGGAACATCCTAGGCTGTTTCCTGTCTGCTGTGTAGTATTTCCAGCAGACATGTTAAGTTGAAACCCATGAGAACAAGTGGTTGTCATTGTGAGACTTCTCCCAGCTCTTTTTGGAATATTTCGTCTGCTGCCTCATCTTGGTTGGATGGTCTATAACAAACTCTCACCATGATATCTGCTTTTCTTTCTGTGATGGCAAGTATATCGTAGTTTTCCTGCTGCACAGTGGCTTCCAGCTCTTCCTGTCGCCCATGCTGCATGCATTGGTGTAGTTGCACTTCAGTTGGGCTATTGATCCTTTCACCTTTTTTGGTGGAGAAGCCCTAATTCCTACTTGACAATTCCTAGGTGCTTTTGTGATTTCTGGCCCATGTTCGTGTTCCCTTCACACCTGTTAGTGATGTCCTTTCTTGCATGAGAGTAATGACCCTTACAGGAGAAATCCAGTTCATATATTGTTCTCGTATATGAAACCTACAGAGTTAAACTCATGTTAAGTACCCCTGTATTTCTCTGGTCAAACACTTTGAGGCTTGCTGATCAAAAACGCTTATCAAATAGAGTTAATTAGTGTACTACAAATTTGGGATGCTCAATTTAGCATTACTGTGAAAAATTCATTTGGGATAGTAGATTTTGCTACAGGGATTTAGAAGAGCCACCAAGAAAAAAAAAACCCAACTCAGACTTCAGTCCTGGCTTGCTAATTAAAAATTAGTAACGTTGGGAAATGTTTAATGCTTTAGTCTAATTTTTGACAAATATGATAGATCCTCTGGATAAGCTAATACAGAGAGATGCTCAAAAAGTCTAGGGAGGTCTAAAGTGGTTTCTGTTCTGCCATGCTATTCTTGTAATCGGTTTGTGCCTCACCTGTCATTATAGATGACTTGGGCCAAAAAACGGGATAGGTTGGAGGCCATTTACTGCTGACACAAAGTTGTCAGTCTCCAGAACAGCTGTTGGTTTTAGAGAGCACTGGTATTTAGAAAAAGGACTATATTAGTAGAGCCAAGTGAAATTTAACAGTATAGATTGCAAGGTTGTTCCCTTATTCTTAAGGGAGACTTCTTGCTCTGAAATGTGGCTTGTTTCCCTGTTGCACTGGTAAATCATAGGAAAAGTATGTACTAGTAAAGCTATAGACATTGTGGATGATGCAACTGATCCTAAGATGTGTTGGGTGAGCAATCTTATATACTCTTTGCCATAAAGAATATTCTGAATAAAAAATATATTCAGTAATTTTTCTGCTGGTAGCTATAGCATCACTCTTCTGATATATTAATGATTTTAATCACAAATTTTAACTTTCAGCCAGTTGTCACAGAGAAGAAAGTCAAATGTAATACTGGGGGAAGAAAAGTATGATGACAGTGATTGGAAAGCATTTCTTTTTTTCTTAGTGAGATTGTGTACATCTTGCTCGTTACTTCACAGAAAACAATCTATTGTAATGCAGATTTTGCAAATCCCAATTACTTCTCACTTAAGTTGCACCCTCCCCCCCTGCAGGGAATACTAATAATTCTGAGTATAGGGGAGGCTGGCATCAGTTTAATTACCCAGAAGATCATCTTGTTGCCACTTTGAATGCTAGTTAAGCTGCTGCTTCCATTTTCTCCGCTACTGGAGACTGATTCCTACTGAGCAAACAGGAACAGTCTGGAGTTTATATATGTTTCAGTGTAGAATATTGAAGACCGCTGTTGGTGGAGGGGGGTGGGATGGGGGAAGAAAAGAACAATATCTATTATGACTATAGACATTGTTTTCTGAACCGGATCCTTGAGGTTGGATTCTGTATCTGAGATGCTCTAAAATAACTTATTGAGGAATTCAAAAGCCTTTGTGAAGAGCTTTTTTTGGAATAAGCAGAAGAGTGCTCCTACGCACTTGCTAGTGAGGAAAAATAGTTCAAAGGTGTATACATTAATTTTAGTATAATTTAAAGTGTGAAGACAAGTATTAAAAACATATCAACTTAAAAAAA
>VXAK01006914.1:0-57882 GCA_013399435.1 Arenaria interpres | reverse complement strand
TATGCTCAACTTAATTAGGTCAGTTCTAAGCTAATCTCTGACCTATACATATATTCCTGCAAACTTGCAAGATATGCACTTTTGCCCAGCTCATGTTGCATTCAGCTCAATGTGAAGCTAAACGTTCTGATGACTGAACATTGATTTTTGTGAGAGTGCTGCATTTGTTACATTTCAATTTGGATTATATGAAAATTGGACTCCTGTTTGGAGTCAAGTTCTCTCAGAAGGAAAACTATTTTTTTATAGAGAAGAATAAATGGTATAGAGAGCTATAAAATCAGAAGCGGAGTATATTGTTTGGAGAGAGTTTCAGATATTGATGTGTTTCAGGGATTTCAGTATAACCAAGTCTCCAAAATTGACTGCCACTATGCCGTGCTGCATCCAAGTCCTGCTCCTCTGATGTGCAGGAGACTTTGGCAGCAATGATTCTTCAAGTAGTGCTGTCTTGCAGTTCAGCCTGTCACTTGGTGTTTGGAGTGTCAGCACTGACCAAAAGTAAAATTGTTTAGGATTTTTTTTTTTTTTACACCGGCTTTCTGGGGGTGTTCATCTTCATTGACTTCAAAGACCTCTATTGATTTTAAAATTAGCTCAAGGTGCCATTATTTTTTCTATTTTTTTAGTGCATTAGATAGCCTGTGTGTAAAAGCTAATGAGGCAAGTGTCACAACAAAGAAAAATGATCTTTTAGAGGTGCAAAGCTTGTAAGGAACATAATTTAAATTGATGTGATGACATGTTCTTTGCCTCTAGTATCCTTTCAGGGAACAATCTCCTTTTGAGTGAAAAAAAGACTTCTTTATGATATGGTTGAACATTGTTTTAAACCAAGACTTCATTACATTTTGTAGAAATTATTCTTTAGTAAGCAAGTTCTGTAATACCTTAAGTGCAGGAGAATATGCTTTATTCAAAGTAACATACTTCTGTTTTCCTTATGTCTTATGAAATTAGTTTTTGGGAACTGTATGCCTTTGGATGTTGTTTTATAGCAAAGAGATTAATTGTAGCAGTTGTTGTCTTGATGATAAAATCCAAAGCACCACGCCAGTGAAAATCTTACTTATAAGAATTTACAACAGAATTGAGTATTTTGAGAGGAAGAAAGGAGAAATACGTTAAAGTTGATCATGAAATCACAGGGAGCTTTAGTCAACTTAAAATTATTAAACTCTATGGTCCCACATTGTCTTGCACCATGAGGTAGGAAGAAGTTGAAAATACATCTACATAACCTCTATTTTGAGAATGAAATCAGGACTATAGATGTTGCTGATGGTGTTCTACCTAGTATTAATTTCATTCAGAAACATTTGGTCTTGAACAGAGTTACAGAGCTCACTGGTATCTGTAATGGGAGGACAGCCGTGAGGCTGTCAGAGGCTGGGGTGGCTGCAGAACCTTGCCCTGAGAAAGGGCTGGTGCAGCCGGAGGAGATCAGGTGGCAGCCTTTGGGGCTGGGGTGCCTGGGCCAGTTGAGACCCAAAGCCCGAGGAGTGAATGTGTGTGGAGGTTGGGATGAGTGGGGAAGCCCAAGTTGATTGGAAAACCCCACTGCCTGGGTATGACTAGGAGGTTCAGGAAGCTTGGCAGCCCCCAGGGACTTCTCCCTTCTCCCTAGGTCAGAGCTACTCCTCGGCCCAATGGTGCCTGGCTTGTGTTGCGCTGCCTTCCCAGGTGCAAGGCCTCGCGTTTGCCCTGGCTGAAATTCATAAGGTTCCCATTGGTCCGTTTCCCCAACCTGCCTGGGGCCCCCTGAGTGGCAGCTCTGCCCAGGACTGTGTTGGCTGCCTCTTGGAGAAGTGAAGTGGGACCAAGGTTAGAGCTAAATTGGTATCCGTATCCTTGTGAATTAAATGAACTATGCCGATGCGCATCCATTTTTTATTTTCACAAGCTTTCACTTACAAGACATTGTTATGTTTTGTGAAGAGTAGACTGAAAGCAATACAACGTTATAAAAACTAACATGGTGAATAATCAAGAGTATTCAGGTAGCTGGTGGTGTTATAGCCATCGTGAAAGAGTTTGGGGTGTTTTTTTTCGAGAGGGGTAGAACTGTTAACAGAAGATACAGAATTGAGGAACTGCGTGTGCGGATGCTTAACCAGCACAGGGTGTTACTGCTACAGGGAATAATTCTTGTGGGAGATTATGCTAATAGCTAGAAAGGGAATAGCTGTCCTTGAGCACAGGCAGACTAGAGTACCATGAAAATGCTACTTGGATGTTGGCTGGTATTTAATATGCATCTCTTGGGGTGAATGTTTTTAAGACAAAGTAAACAAGGAGAGGACTGCTGGAGTCCAGCCTTAGTGGTATATCAGCAGAAAATACTAATGAGCCTTGCAATTTTGTTTTCAATATAATGTTTGCTTTTTATAATGGATACTGTCCTACCTACCTCTGCCCATAGGAGGATATAGCTCTTCACAATGATACCAATAACATTATATTATGAGAAAAAGATCTGTGGAGCTGGCATATTTTATAGAGCCATTTTTATTGATAATGTTAGTATTCAAAATCCTCATGTGGAGCGATCATTAAAGCTCATTTAAAAACCCTCAGAGGGTTGCTTTTAGCTCAAATACAGTGCAAGGAATTTAATTCTTAATTATATACAGAGGGATATATGTAATAGAATTTGCAGTCACAATGCATTTCTTGATTGTGAATCCATAATATATTATTGTTTCTTCAGAGATTTGAAAAGATGCCATTAATATAAGAGATGAAAGTATTCATTAAATCAGTGGTGCAGCACTGGGCTCTTAATCAGACAAAAAGAGATTTAGAACTAGTTAGGTGCTGCACTGCTGCCTTTTTTAGCCTCCTCTACTGGTCACGGTGGTGATACTTTGATAGCGAATTCAGTATTTTGACAAAGTGCAAAACTTAATCCTCTAAGCCATATTCCTTGCTCTAAGTGCTATAAGAAAGTGACAAATAGTACTCCAGAATTAATCCATGGCTAAAGTATAGATTTTACCAATGTTAATGGTTAAGATTATTTTTTTTTTCTCTTCTTGGTGGTCAACATAGATACTAAAAAGGCTGTCGCTAAAATTTACTAGTATTTGTATTTATTTACAATATATAATTGGACTTCTAACACTGCTGACTTGATTCCATCTATTTCGGGGTATATATAGTTAGTGTGAGCCAAACACTTTTTGATGTTATTCTCTTTTAGGACTAGGTCAAATTTTTAGCAGATATTTTAAAGGGAAAGAGGGGGAAATACATTTAAGTAATCTGAAACAGTCTGCAAGTTTGTGTCTTTTTAGCTGGATTGCTATTTTTTTATGTCCCAAATAATTGAAATATTTAAAATATTTTGTCTTTTTTTAAAAAAAAACCACATGAAATGTTTGTAGCTGTAAATGTTTATTTCAGTGTTATTTAAAGAATTTATTTGAAAGAGCTCAAAACTCAACAGAGTCCTTCATTTTGGTTAAGCGAGGGACTTTCGCTCAATGACTGGTATTGCATGAAACAAAAAGAAGTCAGTTTCAGTTCTACCCTGATCTGTGCATATTCTTCCCGTTGCTCTGCTTTGATACCTTGCTAAAGTTTGAGTATGTGGAAGGCTACTTATATCTGTATGCATAACAGATGCATAGGATCCTTGCTATACGCAGCTCATTGAAAAGGAAAGTATTAGGATGGAGACCAGAAGTTAAAGTTCTGCTTGTGTCATTGATTTCACTCTGGAATGATATTAAATGCTGGCTTGCTAGCAAGCACAATGAGCACATACTGGAATGGTTCTCTGCTTTGGAAAGGGTCTTTTTAGGAAAAAAAATTGCCTGGTCATTGTACCTGGATTCATGCAGCATGAATTCAAGTGCATCAGTGGGGGTACTCCATTTGAAACCAAGTCTGAAATCATGCATTGGGGTTGCATTCAGTGCACCCTATGTGGAAGAGGGTGCTAAGTGCTCCACTGCTGGTGTCCTATTTTAAAATAAATAGATAGAATAACTGATTTCTATGGCCTCAGAAGTACTTTAATGCTATGCTTTATCAGACAGAGCAATTGTCTAACCCAGAATAACTAGTTTAGGTTATTTACCTAGATTTCTAGGAAAGCTATAGGTGTACTAGGCTGTATGACAAAATCTGTTTGCTCTAACACAGGGAATGTCAGTCTCTGTGTGGTTTGGGGAGTTATTTTAACAGAGATGAGTTGGAATCACAATACTTACTAAAGAAAGGCAGCTAACCTAAACCCTCTAATTATCTGGAAAACTTTAGGCTGAACATTCCACACTGTAATTACCTCAAAATGACTAGGTAGGCTGGACAAAATGGTTTTCTTTGGCATTTTGCTTTATGCCTCTAGCTTGAAAGAGAAATTAAACCTGCAAACACTGGAGGTACTGTCAAAACAAGACAACCGAAACAAGAAACAAGCTGCTTTTTAATTTCTATGGATTTTTCTCAAACTTTTTCAACTTGCTTTCTGTAAAAAAACTGCAACAAGCTATATCACTTACTATTGATCTTAATTAAACTCCAAGATATTGTGCAAGGAGTTGAAAATCAATGGACAAACTTGAACATAAGTAAAAAGACCAGAATCTGGAAGGAGAGAGTATTTAAGTACAAACACACTGGGAAGTATGTCAGCTTCTGTTCCAGTCTCGAGGGCAGAAATAGGGAGCCTTGCACTCAGCTGAGGGAGACCTCTCTTGGAAAGACACCTGTGGGATACATCTGTGGTGTGTGACTTTTCTTAAGTTAGCTCTCGGCACAGACACAACAGACAATTGCTAGCACGGTCATGGCTATTTATGTCAAGAAAGTATGAACTCAAAGAAATGCTCAGATATCAGTGATGCAACAAGCTATACATTTAAATTTGCCCTGTATCAGACCAGTTAATAGTTGGCCATGAGTGGATCCCAAAAGCGGGCTTGAGTGTTTCCAGGTCAACTGGATGTCAGAGGAATTCAGATATTGCTTCTAGTTTTGATTTATGGTGAGCACTAGTGGAGTCCTAGTAGCTCTTTAGACTTGACTGGTGAAGAGAGAATAGATTTAGATGCTGAAGCAGGGTATCTGGGCTCTTTAAGTTCATCTAGTGTGCTGCTGGAGACTTTACACGGACAAGGGCATCCTGAACTGCTCCTAAGCTCTTAATTTACAGTATGACAGAAGCTCTTGATATACTTAAGGTTGGCCATAAGTGAGGAGCTACTAAGTAAGATGGATTTTTAAGTGTTTGCTCTCAAGTCACTTATTTTTACATTCTCCATTGCCCTTGTTCTACTTGAAAACCTCTGTTTCTGGAGTTTGTGTCAGTCTGTGGAAGTTATTTGACACAGAGAATGCAGATGGCTTCCCTGTAGTACACCTTGAAAGAGGTTTCAAGAATGCTCCACACCCCCTTCTTTTTTTTCTTTTTTTTCCCCCCCAAAATGTGATTATTTGGAACACGGTACAGAGTGTCACCCTTAGACAGATACGAATCTGTGCTCAGACAACACAAGAGGGTGTTAAAAATGGAAACATGCCCCACTTTGAAACCCACAGGCGTAGAACTTTTTTCGCTACTGTGAGACTGGTCTGCAGGGCATCTAGAAAGGAGCACAGAAGAAAGGAACAGTAAATCCAGTTTCCCTAAGGGCAAACTGACCATCTGACCTAAAAGCTCGCTCACCATTAGGGCAATTATTAATGTAATGATGGTGTTGGATACACAAATAATCCTATCTAGGTGCAAAAGCTGTACTCTCCTCTTTCTTTCACAGCTCAAAGGGTCATACCTGAACATCTAGCTGGGGATAAAAAATGAAAGCAGTGTCGGGATTTTCTAGAGTGTGAGTTATCTAATGGGTTTTTATGACTTTGCTTTTTTATGTACTGTTCTTCAGATGTCAGCTTTTAGAGTTTTGGAAAATATCTGTAGAATCAGATCAGACCTTGCTTGGTGCTACTCCATCAGTTTCAGTTTGTATATTCTAGGTTGGCAGTTGTTCCTGAAGGCTCCATTCTTGAGAGGTGTAGTGTGTAGTCATCCCTTCCCTCATCTTAGAGAGGCTGTTTCAGATGGACAACTGAATGCTAGTTTACTTTGACTAAAATTCAGGAAATAGAAACTATTCCTACAGCATAATGCTTAGTGGTTAATGCTTCATGACACTTAGCATTTCTTTAATGCTTATGTTTTTTTAGCGGCTTGAATGACAATATAAAGTTCGTTGATCAGGCAAAGAAAAGGGACATAGGAGCTACTTTTGATAGTTTTATAGTAATATTACTGTTTCTTAAAACCATTCACTAAAAATGATACTCTGATGGTACTCAGTAGGTGATACGGTATCACTACTATCAGTGAACTGAACAGAAGGCAACATGATGTCTGCTGCAATATGTCTTTGTAAATAACATTTTCTTTCACCCATGGGGCCAAGATTTGGAGTGAACAAAAAGAGGATTATTTTTATATCAGTAATTTTAGAAGTGAAAGAAAAGACAAGGAGAAAAAAGTAGACAAGAAAAGGACTTTGTATGTGCATAGAAATGTAAAGAAATCTGAATGGTGATGAAACCTTGGCAGGACTTCTCAGGTAGCTTTTTATTTTATTACTTATTTTTATTTTTTCATTGATCTCTGCAACAAAGGGAGACTATTTTGTTATTTATTAAAAAAACAAACAAACAATAATCTTTATGTTGCTTGCTTGCTTTAACTGTTATGTGGTCCCTAAGAAGACCCGGTAAGTGTGAAGGATGCTCATTCTTCCCGAACTTCCTGAAGTATTCAAGAGCAAATGAGTAGGTTATGACTTTCAAGCCTGAGCAGCCTGTGTCTGAGAGATCCAGCAGCAATGTTTTCTGACCAAGAAGCAGAGAGCATATGCAATCTAAAGACTAGAAAAAAACAATAATCAGAGTTTCTGCCTGAGTAAGTCCTCTGGAGTTGTCCTAAGGAACAAATTATGCTTTTGTAATGTAGGATTTAAACAAGATTCATGTCTTCAAATAGAGTAAGTCTAAGAAGCTCTTGTATCATAAATCGGTTGATTCAGGTAATGAAGAACGGAAATCCTACTTCCTTAAATACATATTCAATTTAAAATTATTAAAATGTTAAAACATACAGTTTCAGAACTATTCTATTCATTACAAATACTTACAGTCAGTATTTTCCCAAACACTCTTGATAGAGGTTTTGGCATTTTCCCCATAAGTTGCCTGCAAATGAACTCTGATGCAACTTCAAAAGGTAATTTTAAGTGGAAAATTATAGTTGACAGTTTCCATGACCATAGCAATGTTTTAGTGGCATTTTTATTCAAAATTTGAACAAGTCTTGCAAGTAGGAAATCTGTCCATGTTAGAGCTGGATAGATGAACTTAAAAGAAAAGTAACTGCTTGATTTTTATTTTTTAAGAATAAAATGCTGTTGTAATGATTGAACTAATTATTTAAATATTATGATATCTCTCACCAGAAATGCAAAAGTTTAAATATGATATTCAAGACTGTGTATTCCTTATACAAATTGGAAATATTATGAAAAAGTTTTCTAAATCTAGTTAAGATAATTTTGCTTGCAGAAAACTTTAATAGTTTTTTTTTTTTTCAGAGCACTTGGAAAACATTTTTCACCAAAACATAAAAAAAGGTTATAGGTTTGAACAAGGAAAGTCAGGAAGGATGAATGTATCTTTGAAGGTGTTTAGGTATAGGAAAGAAAGATCGTTGTCATAATTGGTCAAACTGGTGATTTGCTAGACGTGACATCCTGTCTCTGGCATGCTGGGTATTGTCAGAGTGCTTCTGTAATTCATCATATATATATATATATACACATTGGTATATGTGTATCTGAGAGGATATTGTGAATGAGTTCTATAGGGACATCTGGAGGATATTACTTTGTGAAAAGAGTTTTTGTCATCTTTAAAAACACTTGATTTTTTTTCACAGATCTAGTTGTGGCCAATGTCATCCCCTTCTCTATGTACCATATATAAAATACAAACTTTCTGTTTAATGTAAAGGATTTGATTAGATATTTCAGTCTTCCTGATATACATCACTAACTTTAATGTTTCAAAGAACATGGAAAATTCTTAAACTAAGCATGATCTTATTTATTTATTTAGCATATGGCAAATGTTAGTTCTAGGATGTAAGCTTGGATTCCAAAAATATTTCAATGTTATTGAAAGGAGATGGTCCCTTTCTGTAAGGGAAATAATAAATTTTCCTTTGTTTCTGAACATAATTTTAAAGATCGGTGATAGGAAGCAACATATTCAAGGCAAAATATGACACGGTGGTTTCATTTCACTCTGTGATGACATAGTGGTGGGGGAAAAAAAGCATATCCTCAGCAGAAGATAATGACAAACTACTTTTTAACCTATTGAATTTGTTGAATGTCAGATTGGTGTTTTGCTAGAAAGCTTTATATTCTTTTATCTGAAGCTGGTCTTCCAGAAGAATCTTCTTTCTAGAAGAGCTTATATTTTCAAATAAGTTCTCTTGTCAATTTTATTTTTTTAAGGAACCTCAAAGACAGCATGGCTCCCTGCCTTTGATATTTCATGCTTTATGGAGGAGGGGGGAAAAGAAGAAAAAACGAGAAAATGAGATATGGGGGAGATATTCCTTCTGAACTGCTTTCTTTGTGAAATAAGAAAGCAAAACCCAGAGATCCAACTACACTGATACACTGCCTCTGACAGAGGCCAATATTGGATGCCAAGCCAGAGCAACCACACCTGATTTTTCCTACCTCTTTCTCCTTGCTTTCAGTGTGATCTGGAGAGGGAGACATCATATCCAGCTACAGCTACTGGTATTTGTCACTTTACCTTCAACTGTGCAGCGGGAAATTGCCTATGACAGTAAAAAGATTCTCATACAACTGTTTTTCCCCACTTTAATCTATTCCTGTTTATGAGCCAGGACAAAACTGCTTAAGCTTTCTTTCTACGTTTTCCATTTTGACCAATCTGCTGATCCCACACTCTGTCTCAAATGAACTGTTGACCTTTTTCTTAGTCATTCTGCACCTTGCCATCCTTCAGGTAATTCCTACCACATCTAAAAATGCTCCTGTGCTAAACATTGTGCTGGACATGACTGTTTTTTCAAGTAGAGTCCATATTTTCCTTTCTGCACTTGTCTATCCAGAGAGTATGTTTGCAGGGTCAGGATTGTCTCCTATTTTGCCTGTAAGTGTTGGTGTAAAAAAGTCATGCTATTTATTTGCCTTTTGGTGCTGCCACATTAATAGGAAAAGCTCTTTAGAAGGTATAGAAAAATGCTTCAGGATATAATAAGATTTCAACTGCCCCAAAATAAAAGGGCTAACGTAGTGCAGCTAGTGTCGAAGTAGGTTGGAATAACTTTGATAAATGAAACCTAAATTATAAACTTTTCTGAATTAAAGAAAAACAAAAATTAGAAGAACTAAGGAAAAATCAGAACCAGATCATGCAGGCAATTCTTGGGTAATGAATACACTCACTGAGACAAAAATGGGAACTGCTGAAACTTGCTTAAAATACTCAGACATGCTGTGCTGCTAATCTTTAGCTGTCTTAAGTCAAAAGAGTGGAAATTGAAGGAGAAGCAACCATTAGTTAGCATTCCAAAGGAACGAGACAGGGATATAACAAGGTCATAAAATACAAAATATATAATGTTAACATTGTCAGAAATTGTTTAGGTAGAAGGTGGACAAGTTGATGGCAATCTATAACATAAGGTTGCAGAAATACTAAGGAAAAAAAAAAGGAGCTGATAAACTCCACAGATCAAACAAAATCAGGAAATCAACAGAAATTAAATCTAATCCTAATAGCCTTGAAATAGAATGGAGAAAGGCAGTGGAGGGTAAAAGACAGTTATTGAATTAAAAAGTCAGAATTAAGATAACAACGTGATTCTATTCAGTGGTAAGAGGAGGCAGGAAAGAGAATGGAACTGCAGAAACTGCACTGATGGATGTCCTGTGTGGCACTGAGCAGAAGGCATAAGTAAAAAAGAGAAGTAAGGATGGAAAAGTAAACAGAACAATTGAAGTTACCTGATAAGAATATACAGATGTTCATAAAGCGGAAGTTTTTTGTACATTCAACAGCCTGATGCAACATTCATAAATGAGCTGCCACCCTTGCCCTCCTCCCTGTTACACGAGGAGGGTTATCTTGCAGCAGCTGAACCAAGACGTTACAAAGATAACATTAATGTGACCATGTTATCTTTCTGTTGCTGGAAAAAACATCATCACTCCATTAAAACAAACAGAAAACCACCCCAATCCTCTATTTGACTTTCTTTTTTTTTTTTTTTCCCTGCAGCAACACAGCAATACGTTGGTAAATAAATGACACAATGGATATTAGAGGAGTTATTCCCAGCTTTTCAGACTGGGCACTAGTAGCTGGAGAAGCAGTGAATGAAGGCACTGCCTATTCCATGTTTTCCATCATACTAAGGCAAAGCACGGGCATTGGCATCTGTATTCAGTTCCCTCAGTTCAGGGAAGTTTGTGCTGCCTTGTTCCTACTTGGTTTTTCTCTTTGATCAGCTTTGACACGAGAAGCAACGGTGAGAGTCTTTGTTTAGAAAACACTTTCTACACCCTGTGCTCCACTGGTTAACTCCCTTTACTTGTTGTAATGCTTGCACCGAAAACTTTTCATACCCTTCCAGAAGAGGCAAAAATAGATTCTGTGTTTGGCATGTGCACAGATGATGTTTGGTTCAGTACAGTTTCTTCAGGAAGAGAGGCAATCTGGCAGAATGATTTATGCAGATCCTTGGTGACTGAGCAAACTTCTCATCTTATTTCCCTCCATCCCTACCTTGAAATTGCATTGCTTATGTACAAACACATCTAAATTTAGTACTTATTACTTTCTAAAGATGCTGTTAAAATGGTAATGACTCTAGCAAGAAGAGGGGGAGGCAACTGGGATGGTGATGGTTTCTAGTGGTTAGCACGTGTGTTTTCAAAAGTAGCTAATAAGAAGCTAAAGAACAAAGTGGAATGAGACATCAAAAGAACACCAAATAAAACTGATAATGAATAACCTAAGAAGTAAATGATGGAAAGCAGCAAAACATGTAAAATGGAACAGGAAAATTTGTCATTTTTGGATATGATATGTATTGACATAGCAAACCCTCAAATGATTATCATGAAGTGGAGCTCCTTACCAGCAGGGAAAAAATAGCATCCTACCTAGAGAAATAGGAGCTGACTTTTCCTGTCTCCTATGGTATACTTCCTTCCTCATAATATCAAAGGAAGATACTGTCACTTGGAAATCATTGTTGTCTTGCAAGAGATGGGAAGGATTACTCCTACAGCTCTCAAATCTAGGCTCTGTTCAGCTGCTGTGCAAAGCAACTTCCAGAAGGCTGGTCTGCTAAACAAACATACTGTTNTATAACTCCTGCAAAAAAAAAAAATAAATTAAATAATGATTATTTTTTTTTGTTTGGGTGGTTTTATTTTTGGACCAAATTAATGCCATAAACTGTTTCATTTGTAATCCTGGATTCATTTTAGTGAAATGGACCATCATGCTAATATGTGGAGATGTGCTGGGGTTTTTTTCTTTCTGGTTTGAGCAGCTATTACTACTGTGACTTGCCAGAAGAAGCCTAAAGAAGGAAAAATATTTCACAGTCACAGTTATTTATATCATCACAGCACTAATGGGCTGTATGAGTGGACCTTGTAATTTTTTTTGTTCCCATCAGCACAAATCCAGCTATTCTTCTGCTTTGTTCGAGTGCTGTTGGTTCAGATAATGATTTAAGATTAAAAGGTTGTAAGCCCTTGATGTTTATTTATTTCATAAAATAGAGCTTGTTGCCAGGCTGCAATCCTACACAACTGGCATTTTAGCGCCTATCACCTTTGCAAATTATATAGTATAAATGTTGAAAAATACTGTGAGAGAAGAATGCAGCAGATACACGGACCTTTGCAGACAGCATTTCAGGAAGAGGTGGGATCATGAAGTCCCTCAGGCAGGGTCTTATGATATAGCTGACTTCTGCCTGGTCAGTTTTATTTGGCTGGGTAACCTGAACACTTTCCAGTGTCTCTAATCTGGATGTTACAGCTTCCTTACAGGCATTTCCCATCTGTATTACCCTTTTACAGATGAAGAAGTAGGAGTGAATTCACCCCAGGTGACAAAGGAAGCTGTGGCAGGGGAAGGGAATCCACACCTGAAGTGTTTGAGGCATATGCTCTCAGCACCAAAGGGATCTTCTTCCTTGACGTAAAGTGACTCCTAATGTTAGAATGAACAAGAACAGAATGGGAATGAAATGGGAAATTTAGAGCTTATATGGGAGAGAGGCAACCCACAACTTTGGTAGGTACCTTCTTCAGCAGAGTAGGTAGACCATATCAATTGCACACAAAAAAAAAGCCATCACCAAGCAGTGTGTAGTTAGCCTTGGCAGTATAAAAAGTGTTCAGACAAAACTTCTCCTGGATAGATCAGACCAGAATTTTTAGAAAGTACATAAGAGAAAACTGGTATTCCAGTAGAAACTAAAATAATAGCCTCTGTATTTCATTTCTGTCATCCTTCAAAGCTTGAAAATGGTAAGAAATTACAGTATTTACATTTTCACTAAAGCTGAATGAAAACTGACTCTATTTCTAAGGAAGAATATCCACTACAGTAATATTGCTATGAAGTAATCAGTTGGAATTATAATTGTAGAATTTATAACCTAAACCCAAACAACCTGGATCCTTTCAACGTTCAATTTTTATGTTCATATTTTAATATCTCTGATGCTGATATTATTCTAATTTTATGGGCTTGAGGGAATGCCTGCACTAGTTGGAATGTTTTCAGGAAATGGGGTTTTATTTTTAGATCAAATGAATCTGATCCAGATAAAATCTAGACCTGAACTTGGCAGTTACCTAGTTTTGAGCAATGAATAGCACATCCGAGGAGAGAGATGAGTTGCATTTTTTTATTTCACTTGTTACTTAATATGCAGGGATATGTCAGTGTGTGCAGTGTATTTTGCTTGTATTGATGTATTAGTTTGTGGAAAGTTGCAATATGTAGAAAGCATTAAAATATGTAAAATATCAGTTAGTGTTTTGGGCATAGCAAGAGCATAATTAATTGCATATACTTACTAGTAACTCATAGCAAAATTTTACGAGTGGAGAAAAAGGAAGTGAAGACTTGTGCCCTTTATGGGAAAGAGCTCGTCATTTTAGTCATTCTATACAGTGTCTAGCACTAACCCTGATTGTGCCTCGGAGGCACATCTGTTAAATGGTTTCATTGTATTACGCTAGTAATTTTGCTTTTCAACAGACTGTAGCTGATAGTAGTAAGGTGATAAAAAAGGTCTGTTTTAATTCTCAATCTTGCATTTGAATTATTTTAAAACTTGAATTATTAATGGGACTCCTCGGGCAAATGGGATGTGACAAGTGATGTCTATTGGGACAAAGCGGTGACGTTCTCCTCCACATAATTCTTTCTTCCGCATCTAAATGTCAGTGTAAGGGCGAGTGGTCATAAGTTACAATGAGCAAAGTGCACAAATGTTTCAGTGAAGTGTTGCTAGCTTTCATGTTCTACTGCCTTTAGGTCTTAAATCAGAGAATAATCTAGACTTAATTATCAGATTATTTTCAGTCTCTGTTTCTAAACAAAAGGAAGGCAAATATAATTTAAAATGCTTTTTTCTTCCTACTGAAATAGTCTTTAGAAGAAACAGCAACTTGTTATCGTATTAGTTCCTTGGGTCTGGAGGGGCCAGTCAGTTTGGATTTTCAGGAATTAATGAGCCATTTTTTGCTCTTCAATTGTACATTTCTTTAAGAGCACAACATGGCATAATCAACATTACAATTTCTTGCTAAATAGAGTACTTAAAATAAGCAGAGGATGACATAACTCCTCTAATATCAGGGCTTCGAAAAGCAAAGAATTTTTTGGTGGAGAAAAAAATTATTATCAAGATTTATTTTGCTTATTTTAATGTAAAGTCTCTTTGCTATCAGGCCTTGTGTGTGGTGAGGTACACCTCTTTTTGTAAACTAATATGCTAGAAGTAATGCTTTATACTACGAAGTACTCTTGGAAGAAAAAGATTATTCTTTTTTAAATAGTAAGAAATGGAACAATGAAACTTCTGTTCATAACCCCCTACAGAACATTTTTAAACCTCACAAGAAGGTGAAAAGCTGCATCCAAAGGTCATTATTATGTTACAAAAAAAAAATTAAAAAAAGGCATCAAAAGAAAATCTGGTAGAATCTCTAAAGCCAGCCATCATCATCTTGTTTTGAAGAGGAGACAATGTAATTTAGAAGTTAATCTAACCAGGTTAAAAAAAGCTTTTATGAGATCTGATGACACTGGTCAGCAGCTTTCACAGTGTTAGCATTGTAATTGACTGATAGGACTTTGTCTTCCAGGCACCAGGTTATATTATTAGTGCTGTATCATGCTATGCTGAAAAGTTGTATTATCTCCACTGCTGACACTCAGACTCAAAGCAACATTTATACCTCAGATTTTTAACCATGATAAATCAGGAGAAATTCTTCCAGCTGTTGGAAGGAATCTTGAAGCGATTTTATAGCAGAGCTCCAATCAGATAATGCTAATCTCTAAGGAGTACAATGATGCGTTCACGGGAAAAAATATTAATATTGCAGTTCACCCCAGAGGTGATTGCATTTTAATTTGATAAATTGTTTATTATCATCATCTTATCTATCAGGCTTTGAATGTATTTTGGGGACTTTGGAAAGAATGAATCTCTGTAGAAGTGGTTTGTTGCCATTTATAGCAATATGCCAAATGGCATATGCTCCATTAGACATAGTTAAAGAAGATTAATTACCATATTTGGTGTGTGTGTGTAGAAATGAAAACTTCTTTATTAATTGTTTTGACTTCACTGGCTTGTTGTAATGGTATGATTCTGGAATAGGAATATGGCATTCCTGCAACAATGCCTCATCTTTTCCAGTGCAAGGTTCCTGAATCAGCTTCCATTGGCATCAGAGTAAATTAATGAACTTGGATCCTCTTAAAATAGCTGTAACAATCAGCCTCAGGGGCTTGCTGTTGTGAAAATTTGATAATCATGCAAATTGAACCTTAAACTGAATGTTCTGTACTGGCATCGGCACACTTCAGAGTTAACTGCAGCTGTAATGCATAGAGTACTTAAAATATAACCAAGGCTGTACAAAACTCAAGTCCTTAGAGATTCTTTGAAAATGACACATGAAAAGTCATCTTTAACCTTGAAAGTGGTAAACTGACATTTGAATGTAACAAAGTGCCTTAACACTTGGCTTTTAACTTGTAAATTCTTTTTTTTATGTGTCTCTCTATGCATGTACACACACAAATAAGTAAACCTAAACTTCATTTATTTTTGTCAGTTGTTATGAATTGACATTTATACTGCCCCAAAGGGATTTGCTTTAGAAGGTATAATACTTAGTAATATACTTTCCTCCTTCCAGTGAAGTATGCTGCCTGAGTGTCTACAAGAAATAGATGCTGTGTCAGTTGCTTTACCAAAAGTGTTGGTTGAACTAAATTAATTTCAAAATGAGACTTTAAACCAGAAGCTATATAAGCAAAACATATTCAGCGTCTCAAGGCCAGATGTCTTCTGTGGTTTCTAAAAATGTCTGTTCTTTAACGTAACTGATTTTGAAACTTTTGCCTATAATTGAGGCAGAAGTTTAAACCTGTGCTGATTAATCAACTTATGTTGCTTCAGTTGCTGATTCAGTTTTGAACTGTTTTAAATGTAGTTTTTACCGGAGTGCTGGTTTCTATGGCTTTTCTTTAGGCAGTATGTGGAAAATGGCTGCGTTTACACTTAAGGACAGGCACAGTCAGCACAGTAATGCTCAGTCCTCATTCCCTGACAAACCTGGAAAGGGAGGGCTGCAGGGAGGTGCAGAGAAACTTGCTGCTTTTCTACATATCTGGATTTTCTGCTGTAGGAAACTAAAGTACATGTTCGTATCTTATCCTGGCATGCAGCTAGGCTGTGGTCAGGGTATGTGGTCCAGCACTGGGGCTGACATGTAGCCAGTAAAACTCTGGGCTCTGAAATCGTGCCTATTTCTTTTACAAGAGCAACCAAATTGTTTGACAGGCCGTAACAATAATGTCTGAGGCTTATAAATATCTGAAGGGCAGGTGAAACTACTGCTTGGACTGGTTGCTTTCCTACTGCTCTTGTCTGAGCTGTTAAAATGTTGTTTTAAAGAAGTTCACTTAATACGGAAACTCATATAAAAGTTGTCAGATATGGGGGGAACATCTATAAAGCTTCTCTTTCCCAGATTTCTCAAGGAATTCAAATTGGCTTCCTTGTCTTTAAGCAGGGTTGAAAATAAACTATGGAAATTTATGACACTTCATTTTTCACAAGCTTTTCCTAGTTTTTTCTGAACTTTACAGTGGCTTTTGTTTCATATTTGGCAATTGACACGATGTTAGCCCCCCTATAGAAAATAACAAATATGTTCCTTACATGTGTGGGATGGTAGTGCTTCGGTTTAGTGAAAAGTATTTGGAGTTGAGACCCTTCTCATCTATAGTAAACTTTGTTGCATATGCAACAGAGGTATAAACTCTTTTTCTAGAAGAGTTTTGTTTTTATAGAATCTGTTTATCTATTGTGTTAATATATTACACTGATTAAGGCAAGACCCTAAACATCAAAGTAGCAGTGATTTCATTCACATAAACACAGAGGATGATAGAAAGCAACAGCAATGAAAAACCAGCAGTGGGGTGAACGGATGTAAAAAAAGTCTGCGAGAAGAATGTAGGAGGCACAGTGCTGCAGGTTGGCACTTCTGGACAGGCCCAAGTTCACTTGTGGGAAATGACAGTGCTATGAAAACCCCCGGGTACTCACAGAGCCTGTTTGCAGTGACAAGATGTATGAATTAATGTAAATCTGCTCTTACAAAGCTGTGGAAACAATTGCAGTTGCATCTTTTTGTATCCTGGGAAATATTAAGGCAGATTACCAGTCTTGGGAGAGTAAAGTTCAGTCATTGTTTCCATAGCTTGTCCCAGGGCTTCTTATTCTGCCTCAAATTAACTAAGGACATTCTGCTGCATTTTTAAACTCACACAAGAGTCTAAATTTCAGAGCCATAGTGAGGCTTATGCTGCCTGAAGTATCACCTTTAAAAGTTTAAATATTGTTGTGGAAATGAGGTTATTCCCAGATTTTACATTGCTTAACCTATGTGACTAGAGGTAAAGGAACAGAGGCATGACAACTTCAATATTAGTAAGATTCTAGAGTGCATTTAGCACATGGGTTAACCCCCCTGAGTGATTTCAGAGTAGGATTGGCCCTGTGCTCTTTTCTGAGGGCATCCATAAGCAGAGAGGTCAGAGTTGTTATAAGTCTCCTATTTTACCAGCACAAACTGCTTGTCTATTTGCTTTCTACTTTTTTTAAAGTATTTTTTTCTTCTTTTGTGCAGTCTAAACGCACAATCTTTATGGAATGACTTCAAAGCAGTGACGCTAGATCTTTTGCACATTTAGCTCATCAACTTCTGCTGTCCTTGAGTGTGGGTTTGGCCCTTGGCTTTTTTGCGGCAGGAAACCCGGGAGCCTTGAAACACTGGCTGGTCACTAGAGGGCGATAACATTATATGGTGGAAACAGATTCCACCCAGGTCTGAGCGTTTCGAGGCCCTGCCGATCTGACAGGTCACAGGGACCTGAAGCGTGACTCCAATACCGGTACTAGAAAGTGTTGCATTTGAGGGTTTAGATTTCAGTTTTAAATCCATGAATGAAAGATAAATTATGTCTGGCATTAGGTTGCTGTTAAGGATGGTGATACCCTCTGTTGAATGCCTAAAGTCAGTTTTCCTGCATATTTTCCTTTGATGGCTATTTCAGTTATTTTCTTAAAGTTAATTCCGAAGAATGCCCTGCTGTCACTTTCAAGATACGAAATTGAAAAGGAATAATAATTCCTACTCCTGAATACTGCTATTTCATTCACTGACATCTTAGAATGACCATTACTCCTCTAATCAAATGCTGCTTGACCTGTAAACTTAGCATTTAGCCCAACATGAGGCAAGAGCCGAAAAAAACACGTCAGATCTACTCACTGAGGTTTTTTTTAAAAAATTTTCTTTATGAAACTGTCTCTAAATGGAGTAATATATTCTGAAAATAACTTTAATTAGTATTTAGAAGAAATATCACATGCTTGAGCATTCTAGGGCTATTTTGACTGAGAAAAAATAGTAATTTTTCTTTTGGAAACCATGAGGGTTGACCATTACTCGAGAAAAAAAATAGTCTTTCTTTCACTGAGAACAGTAGCTGATAGGATCTCAGATAAGAAATGCAATGTGTGCTTAATAATCTTCTGAAAAAGAGAACATATTGGAGGCCAAATGTTTGTGTAAAATAGATAGAATATACTCTTTTGTATGAAGTAAATCCTTGCTTCCCATAAGTACGGACAGCTGTGAGTGTGGGTTTAATTCCCCTCCACCTCCAGGCTCTAACCCCTGAAAATATTGTTATGCATAAAGCTTTCATGAACAAACCTAATATAAAATGATACCCTGAATAATTAAATGGAAATTTGAAACAAAACAGATAGGAGTTCAGTGGAGGTCCACTATATTTAAAATATGATTAAATTAATTGTGAAGATACCTGATTATTTTTTTTCAGTTTCCCAGAAGGCAAATTGCCTTTGAAATAATCTTTGCATATTAATTTTGTCCATCTGAACATTAATATCTACTTCTGCCCTGGTATCTGGAATGCCATAAGAATGGTTCTTACCAACAGCGCAGCTCAAAGTTGTGATCAGAATAGAAACAGTAGATGGAAACCAAGAACCAAACCTTGACTACCTATGGCCCTAAAGGATTGATACAGGAGAGGTACTTGGCCATATTTCATCCAAGAAATCAAATATTTTGCACACTACTGATAGGGATTTTAAGTGCATAATGGGCTTTTATTTTTAGTCTACTTTTGCTTTGCTAGGCTAAAACACAGTTGAACAAAAAAAGTTGAACTATATAGCAATATAATACTGAAATCATAGGATCATAGAATGGTTTGGGTTGGAAGGGACTTTAAAGATCATTTAGTTCCAACCCCCCTGCCGTGGGCAGGGACACCTCCCACTAGAGCAGGTTGCTCAAAGCCCCATCCAGCCTGGCCTTGAACACTTCCAAGGATGGGGCATCCACGACCTCCCTGGGCAACCTGTTCCAGTGTCTCACCACCCTCACAGGAAAGAATTTCTTCCTAATATCTAACCTAAATCTCCCATCTCCCCTCTTCCAATTTAAAACCGTTGCCCTTTGTCCTTTCAGTACACTTCCTGACAAAGAGTCCCTCTCTGGCTCTCCTATAGGCTCCCTTCAGATATTGAAAGGCCGCTACAAGGTCTCCCTGGAGCCTTCCCTTCTCCAGGCTGAACAACCCCAGCTCTCTCAGCCTGTCCTCATAGGGGAGGTGCTCCATCCCTCTGATCATCTTTGTGGCCCTCTGCTTGACCCCTTCCATAATGTCCAAATACAAAGAAAAGACCTGAAGTTATAGTCATGATTGTTCAACCTCAATTCATTTTAGCCAGTCAAGGTGACAGGGCAAGTACAGTGCTATCTGAGAAGATATTCCGGATATAATTTAAAAACATCATTGGGACATTTGGTACTGTTCCAACAACTGCAATGTTGGATTCAGAGGCTTATGTGAAGACTTGATGCTGATTCGATGGCTGCTGACGCCAATGATGTACATGAGTTTGCTACACTATTTTATATGATCTAAATAAGATCTACTCTGTATAGTTAGTGGAGTGCTGCATTGTTAAGACAGCAAAAATACAAAAATATAATTTTAAATTATAAAAGGTATAAATTACAAAAATGTAATTGTAAAGAAATAGTTGATATTTGATTCATTAAGGCTATATATTTTAAAAGAAGGCCCACATTTAAAGCGACCATTTAATCACTGTCATGTACCACTAAAAGAACCGTCCATTATGTGTGTTTGAACAAATGATCTCTAAATGAGAATGTTCCTAAGTAAAGCAAAAGAAGGTATTAATACCTCAATTAGCTGACATGCAGTTTCTTAAATATACTGTACCATTCTTCAAACTGATGTTAAAGCATGGCTGCAATTTTCATCACTCTGGGTGTGTTATTTTGAAGTAACTCCATTTTGTCATATAGAAAGAATTCTGTCTCTAAGCTTGTATGGTGCCTAAGCTCTAGCTATCACTAGGGGAGTGCTAAATGGAGACAATGAAGTGGAATGGAGAATGAAGTGAACCACCCTCATGAATGTCTTGCCTAGAAAAGTAAAAAAACTCAGTGGGTACAAAAAAGTGAACAATCAAAAAAAGAAGAAATGTATAGTCCCCAAATACTGACCTTCCAAATATCCTGTAGCATGTGCAAAAAGCAGTTTTGAAGACAAGGTGACTAAGTAATAAAGAGTAAGGTACAGTCATCTAGAAAATGGTAGTCTTTTCTAACATGACACCTCTGTCAACAGAACGGATATCTGTAGGAATACAGGGAAGAAGTTTCAAACACAAAATTTTCCATATGGAAATATGCATGCATTTTTAATGTCCGCATCTTCACTGCTGCATTTTTAGGAAAAGAGTTAAGTCAGACTTCTAAGCCTCGCTCACGTAATTCCTTGCGGGGAATTTCCTGAGTACCTTTCTCCTTTCTGTTCAGGACAGGATTTTCAAGGAAGAGAGCCATCAGCTTTCCTCTTTACCTGGGTCGCTGGGGAATTATCTGCCACCTTGTATCGCGTCCACACTGCTCCATGCTCTAAGGGAATGGTGAGAAAAGGAGCTATATTCCCATTTTGCTGGTACAGTATTTTATTCCTACCTTTTTGAAGGGGTTTTCAATCTAATGAATCCCAAAAACAATGTCAGCAAGACTTGTGAAAAGGTTCCTAAAGCTTCAGACTTTTTCTCCCTGCTGACACCATGCTGAGTGGGGAGATTAGTAGGTTTGTATTTGTCATAGATAGTGAATTAAGATAGAAGGCAATCTTGTCTCTGAATATTTTCATAGATATTCAGTATTACTGGTATTTAATTCTTTATCACAGAGAGATTTATTAGCAGTTTCTTGTTGCCGGGACAACAGAAACAGTCTGTAGAATACAGAATTTGGGAGGCTGGTTACACTTTGCTTCTTTGGATTC
This sequence comes from Arenaria interpres, assembly GCA_013399435.1. NCBI lineage: Eukaryota > Metazoa > Chordata > Aves > Charadriiformes > Scolopacidae > Arenaria > Arenaria interpres. Next base: position 36,606 of record VXAK01006914.1, on the reverse strand, counting down.
ATATAAGAGACAATGAAATGCATACCCACTTGGAATATGCATTATTCCAACTACATGTGACTATTATCTTGTACACTAAATTCCCAAAGCTCTTTGCCTGTGTGATTTCTTACAAGCTGGAACCTTAAATTATGTGCATTCTGGTTGCTACTGCACAGTAGGATCAGTTTCTAGCAGATAAATATTTTTCCTGTCTCAGAAGACAATTTTGAAAGTTGTTTGTCCCCTGCTCTTTTTATTCTATTATGTTATGTTTGTTGGAAATGGCTTTTCACTCCCTGATGATTGCTTGTCACATAAGTCATAACAAGAGATGTGGATGAAAATGGCAGAATGAGAAAAGCTGCATTTCAATTGCTTTTTGTAGTGTTCTGCAAAACTGGCCTGCCACCTCTTCCTGATTTATGGTAAGGCTGGTTCAGTATAAACTGATTTGGAGAAGTTTGGAAAGTCTCTGAATTTTAAATTTTTCTGATTAATGTATATGTTTCGAACTCTAATCCAGATCCCATTGAAGTCTATGGCAATGCTGCCATCAATTCCTATGGTGCAGAAGTGGACTTATAATGAGCTATTTAACATTTCACTTATCTAAATTGTCACAGCTTGAAAGCTGTAGTAAAAGACTGGTGGGGTTTTGGAGTGACTTGAAGGGCCTGTAAATGTAATCAAAGAGACCAAATTGTGTGTGAGAAGCTGTTTCATCTCAATCTCTTTCATCTACGGAAACCTGATAGAAAATGCTTAGTAGACTCTGGCATACAAAAATGCATAGTCAAATGCAGTATTTTGAATGACTCTTCAGAACAAAACCAGACAGATGAATAGTTTTACAGCTGAGCAGCTATAATTCAGTAGTTTTAACTTCTTCATGTTCTGTCACAAAACTGTTGAGAAAGTCTTGTTTGTAAACCATATCTAACTTGGTTTTCCTCTCTATACAACAATGGACCCATACTTATCTTTCTTGGAGAAGATCGGAAAATACATGCTCTAATATTTTTGCAGTGTTTCAGAGGAGTGCTGATAAATAGGGCATGAAAGCTATATATTATGATATCTTATGTGTTTAATATAAAAATTTGTCTCATATCTCTGATCTTAATGTGTTGTTCAGAATTACATAGAATTACATAACACCTGATCTCAAATGGAAGGGGTTGGATTGTTGTGTGGTTTGTTTTTTTTTCTCTCGTCTTTTCAGGAGCTTGTCTCAGATTGTAAAATTCAATTTTACTAAATACATCAAAAGAAATACCAGTTCAAAAGAACAAATACATGGATTTTTTTAAATTTTTTTTTTAAAACAAACCGACCAACAAACTAAAAAACTCCTGATAAAATATGGAACAAATTGTGGTAGTTATGTTAGGTAGATTATGAAACAAGTGTGACTTCATCTTCTTTTGAAAAGATATAATTATAGAGATTATAATAATAAAAGCACCAATGCATATACTGTAGATGTTACCACAGAATGTCAGCAAGTGATCTGCAGCAAGGAGGGAGGAGGTGCTATGTACATGATGTAGGTCTGATCTTGGATTTACCAGCAGTTGTAAGCTAAAAAATAGCTTTCACAGATAAACTTATATAATGTTTTACCTTGAATTTTGGGATTCTGAAAACCAGTTCAGAACTAGTACAACAGTAATAATCAAAGCTTGGCCAGATCACAGCATGTCTCTTCAATCCCAGTGAATTGAATTGTGGAGGACCTAAAGTTTTATACACTGGTGCTGCTGCAGAATTTCATTTTTTATTATTAATAATGAATGAGATGTCAATGAATGAATCATCCAGAATATAATTCAGCATCTTCAGGCTTTGCCATGTCTTCTTTTCTGTTACTGAGTATAAATGTGTTGAGCGTGATTGTCTGTGTTGAGTTGAAACATCTGTGGTGTGTTTGTAAAATAATGGATAAGTCATCCCTCTCCCCTTTTTTTCCTTTGTTCTGAAATTTCAGGCTAAGGTTCTTTGATAGTTTGCTTCCCTTTACTCAGACATGGTGTAGCACAGTTATTCTAGCACCAGGTCTCTTGGCAGATAGACTACCTTTCTTCTCATGATCTTGCCCACAGTTAATTTAAAATGTTGATTGCCAAATTCAGTTCTTAAATTAAGGTTGCCTTCTGTGGAAAATATTTCCTAGGAAGACTCTGCCATGACAAAGTTAAAATTCTAAGAGTGCCTGTAGGGTTTAGCGGCACTATATATGTGTGTGCATGTATATATATATATCTGTTTATTTTGTATATACATATATGTTTATTTTTTTGTTTGTTTAGCTTTGGTGACTTGTTTGCAAAATGAATGCGCACATGGAATGAGAATTTTAAAATGTGAATCATATGGTTATGCCTGTAGTAATGTGTACCGAACAAAATCTATTTGAAGACCTTACTCTGTGATGTCAGTACTATGAGGTAAATTCCTGTGTCCAAGCAAACTGAAAAGGGGGAAGAAAAGATATTTTTCCTGAATGCCAAATCTTTCCATTTCCCACTAGTCCTCATAAAGGCCAATTGTAGTTTCAATGGAGAAAACTGTTTTGAAAAGTTTTGAATGTATTTTTTATTATTGATGTCTTTTCCTATGTGAAAGAACAGCCAACGCTTTGGGAGACTGGTCTGAATAAACTATTTGATAGGAAATTGATTTATGTAGGAAATCATCTAGAAAAGCAGCCAATTTAACTTTTAAGTGCTTATGAAGCTACACAGGGAAGTAATGAGTAAGATTTATACTTTAAGATGAATGAGAAACGTTAAGATCACGGGAGAGTGTAAATCAGAATCTGATCACATCTTATATAAGAAAGATAATATAAGGAAACTATTCTTCATCAGATTGAAAGGTTTGAGCATTGTAGTGATTTATTTATGAAACTGATAAAGGGTAAGCAAGAGGAAGCATAGCTCTCAAATTTAGAATGGTAAGCTGAAGGAAAATTGACAATGATTCCTTAAAAGCTTGGAATCCCTGAGGTTGTCATTAAGGCAACAGTTTCCTAATTTCTTTTCACTGGGTGAAATAAATGCCAAAAAACAAACCACCAAACCCCAAAAGGGGAGACTGACATCATCAGTGTATTCTGACCTTGTATTCTGGCAGTATCCAGGTGTATCTAGGCATAGAATATGACAAAGTTACTTACAAGTAGTCATTATTTATTTTTTTTACAACTAAAGTCATGCAGCAATTTTAAGTATGGTGGGTTAAATGTAGTCTGAATTTGAGTGACTGCAATGCTATTATAACAGAAATGGCAAAAGCCTAGGCGGTTGAGTTAACCTTAAGGTTTAGAAAAATTCGATGCACGTTCCTATGGACACTTCATTCTGAATAAAGACAAAGCCGCAAACAACTAAGAAAAGTGGTTTTAGATAGTATTTTTTTGGTTATGTGTCTATATTCTTAAAATAATGAGTAAGCATATTGGAGACTCCCCTGATATATGTAATTGTAAAATCAAGGAAAGCAGAACTGTATCACAGAGTTAAAGAAGAAAGGTAAGTATGGCAATATAGGGATAAACTCCTTCAGGATGATTTTATCATTAGCAATGTTGAACTGGGCAAATAGAGCAATAAAAACACAATGAGGTAAATTTCACTTTTTTACAATGTTCATATATTCATACACACATATGTGTCTAAATATACATGTGTGTATGTACATATCTCCCAGGCCCTGGACACTTGCATGTGTATTTATACACATATTTCCCTGCTCCTGGTTGCATGGTAATGTTACTCAAAATATCTCCTAATATATCAACAAAGTTACAAATGTCTATCAGTGATTCACGTGGGTTATTTAGTCTGTCTTATCAGACCAAAATCATGTGAGTGTTCTGCTGAGAGAAGAATCAAGTGCATCTTAAAACTTGCATTTCCAATTGCTAATCAGAATTGTAGTCAGTTCAAAAGCCTCTTGAAGTGAATACAAATATTTTTTCCCAAACTTACTTTGGATCTGACCCATAAGGATTCTACAGTGTGGCATGATATATCAATTTTTGCAAAAAGGGGGACTGAAGGTGTCATAAACCTGCCTCTGACCCATTGGATTTTGACCTTCAGAAATAATATGTAATGTTAATAACATAGTGCAGGAGAGCAAGCAGTAAAAAAGAAAAATGACTTATTGTTTTGCAGAGTAAAAGTATGCTCCCTGCCAATTCATAAGTTTACAAGTAAGTTGTATTTTGTGCTAACACTGTTTTAAAAAAACAGCAAACATATTGTCAGTATGTCTGTGTGAGCAAATTGATTCCTTAAGGCAGTTTTCCAGTTGAAGATACACTTTCCCTAGCTGAGGCTGGCAGTATTTGCAGACTGCCCGACTTCTTGCCACCCTACTGTTAAGAATGGTTTAGCTTTTAAATTTTATCTAATGACTAATACTCAAATTTACTGTTATCTTTTCAACCCCTTCTGTTGGGCTAAATATAGTAAAATCAATAGGTCAGATTGTATAAAAAACAGCTGAGAACCTCGTCTTCCAAAACAAGTTTTGTGTGTATACGCACATTTGTATGTTGTGTGTATATGTAGGTATTGTATATAATATATAACTGTTCCTCTGTGTTATATTTTAAATTAATGCTGTCAGTAGTTTCCTACTGTTTATTACTGTATGCAGCAAAATTTGTCCCTAGTGATCAATCACTATGCTAACTAAAACTGGTTATCTAGTGAAAGTGATCTCAGAAATTTGAAGCCAAATTTTTCTTCAGAATAATTAGGAATACTTTGATCTTAATAAAAGAGAAGTCTTTTTCCCCATAATAAATTCCCCACATGGATAATCAGTATAGTAGAAGGAAGAAATGTATGTCACCAGAAGTTTGGTGGGTGTTTTATTCACTTTTTCTGTGGTATTTTTTTTGTGGTTGTGTGTTTTGGTTTTGTTTGCACAGCTCAAGGCTTTCTCAGTTTCTTACTCTGCCCCTGCCAGTGAGTAGGCTGGAGCATTATTTTTTTTTAAAGCTTAAGCCAAGTGATGCAAAGGCAGTCACTCACCATGTCCCACAGACTGATGCCCAGCCAGCCTGTGAGCAACTCCTACTTTGGAAGACAAACCCCAAGTTTTTATTGTTGACCATGATATTATATGGCATGAAATATCCCTTTGGTTAATTGGAGCCATCTGTCCCAGCTCTATCCCCTCCCAGCTTCTTTCCCACCCCCAGCCTACTCGCTGGGCAGGGGCAGAGTAAGAAACTGAGAAAGCCTTGAGCTGTGCAAGCACCGCTCGGCAATAGCCCAAACATCACTGTTACCAACACTGTTTTATTTCAAAACACATTACCATACTGGCTCCTATGAAGAAAATTAACCCTACCCGGTCAGAGGCAGTCCAGCTTTCTTCTATTCTTATCCATCGTGGACATGTATAATGATGATTTCTTCTTAGCAGGATTTCCCTATTAATTATTTTCTCTCAAATAGTTTTCCTGTTCACAAATTTGTTTTGGAGGTGTATTTTATCTCTGAATTATTTTGTTGCATGTAAAAATCCTTCTCAGATAGACAGACCAGAATAATGCTCCACCTGAATGCATATATAAAAAAAACCCAACATACTTATGGTGTTTTCATTAACTGTGTGTGCTTCCAGCTTTTGCTGTCTCTATTGACATTGAACTTGACACTGTTCTAAACTCATTTGCCTACACTGAAGCCCTGGTTGTTTTTTCTCCCCAAGTTTGATGTAGTACATTTAAATTCAAGCAGTATGACTCAGTAGTTCATATTACTTTATTACCTTGTGTTTGTCAAATCTGTATTTAATCTTTTACCTTTTTCTTTTTGCCTACATTTTCATATTGAACTTGGACTATTCATAGAAAGTGGATGCATAAATGATATGAAAATATATAAAGTAACTTTGTTTTTATATGTGAGAATATTCACCCTATTTAGACGATAATTAGTGAACTCATTAGGATCTCTTTAGGAAAGTCTACTGCAGTAGACTACTAGTGTGATGATCTTCTGTGGATTCTATTGTACTGCTTTCTTGTGCAACTGGTAGGGCCAAAAGCACCTGCATTTCACGTTCTTTTAAGCATGTACCAAAAAAAGTTCATTTTTTTCACTGAGAATGGTGTTTCCTAGAAAATCTTTACCTGCATTTTGTAAACATAATTGTCCTACATAGAACTGGCGGAGCGATGATGTGAAAATCTGTTTGCAGATGTGAGCTGGTTTTCTGTGTAGGGCTGCTTTCATGGGTGTCTGGGTAATTGTATTGAAGAAGTAGTACCGTGGCTTCCCCTCTTCCAGGCTGACTGACTCGGTGTTGTCTGGGCTGGAGACTAAAGGGCAATACTACAACTTCTTCCTAGGAAGCTAGGAATTGGTACAAAATACCAACTTTTGAAAGAAAAGTGGGAGACATCATATATCCAGGACATAAGGAAGTCTTCAGTGTATTTCTTCACACAGGCTCTGTATGGGAGTTTTCCATTACTGATCCTTGTTTACAGAGCCTGGAGAGTTAAAATCCCAGATTTGGTGGAGCAGTAACTGGAAGAATTGTTGAAGTATTATAAATTTTTATTTCCCCATTTTAAAATGCCTTTATTTCTGATAAAGTCTTACTGCTTGTACACAGAACAAACAATTTAGTAAAAGACTTCAGCTTTATCTTTGAAAGCTCCTACTTCTGAAGACTTTGCTTTATGCTTGTACACTGTGTTCTACATATGCAATAACCTAGTAAAGTTTCTACTAACGGGTTTTCTCCTGAAATTCTTCTTTGGATTGATAATAGTCCACAGATGTTTTAGTACTGGTATATTATATTACAACTCTCTCTATATGTTTGCAAATCTTACCCTTGATTTTCCATAGGTTCTTCATTTGTCTGGAGAGAAAACACTTCACTCTTATTGCAGTTGCTCACAAAGTCCATGTCCTGTTTGGACATCTACTTAACACTGATATATCATAGCAGCTCCTTATTGAGGAAAAACTCTGCATATGCAGGATTAAATTTAAGTATGCACTGAAAGCCAAAAGATACCGAAGAATGTGTTTAGAGCTAACTCTGAACTTGCCTGATTCAGCAAGTTCTTAAATAGTAATATTCTCACGTTGCTGGTCAGAGGTCATATCATTTATTTATATAAGTCCTCTGTCATTTTCAGTTACAAAGTTTGCTGATACTAAAGGCTGTAATATTCGTAGACTATATATGAACAGCTCTGCCTTCAGTGCTTTTCATAGTCTGGATTTTCTACTATAGCATATTTGGTGCTCTGTCATAGCAGTAACTTCAAATAAGCAACACGTTGATTTACGTTATTTTATTTTCTCAATTATTCACTGTATCTTCTTCAGAAAACTTACTCTAGTTTTGATTATCTGTAGCTCTTTCTGTAACACAAAAAGGTGAAATAAGCACTTAACATTAAGCAGCAGTTACTGTTACAAAACACCCTTAATTATAAATTGCCTGTGTCCAGAGAAACGTATGTCAACAGCTCTTTGCTGATGTTGCAAAAGAAAATCCTGTTGAGGATCCTGTTGGCTTCCACAGCATTGTCTTAGTTGTAAATTCAGCTGTCTATTCTGAGGATAGAGAGAGACCTGGGGATAGTTTATGTTTTCTTTGCCTTCCATTTTAGTGATTTACAGTATACTAACCTCATACATACATCAGGGAAGCGGTGATCCATATTTAGTTTCAGAAATGCAAGGGATTATGTGAGATGCAGGGACTGGGGTAATAGGGTCACAAAGTCTGCATGGAAGACATTTTGTTGTATGGGGAGTGAGGGTGGTTAGTTGCTGGATGGTGCTAATTACCAAGATTGAATTTGTTGTGTGCTTGAGACACTGCTGTTTCAGGACTGTTTAGCAGGTCAGAACTTCATTTTTCCCCTTCAGTCAGATAGAAAGGGTGATGTGCACCTGTGGCCAGGTCATATGAAATGGGAACGCTATCCTTCCATGACCAGAGATAATGCTAAGAGTGGTAAAAGTCCCTTTAGTGTTCTTTCGCACGTACTGCTCCAACTTCCAACCTATGTATTGCTGGGTAAATTCACATCTGCGATGCTGCAGGCCAGATGTGGCCAATCACATATTTTACATAATATTACAGGCAAATTTTCTTTCCAGCCTCCATCATGTAAAAGGCATTACTGTTGCAAATTCAATTGCAAATGATGTAGCACGCTTGCTCCTCACAAGCATTCACTCTGATGACATATGGAAGTTACTGCAACTTCTGGAGGAAAAAACCACCACAAAAATCCCCTTGAAGATCAGGGAATAAAGAGGGAGAGGATTTCTGAAAAGGGGTTTGATGCACAGTATTCTCTGAGGCCTTTTCAGACAGCCTATAAACTAAGATGGAATGCAAACCCGTTTGACCAATGTGGTTGAAGTAGTCTCCTGGCATTATTCACAGACAGCCCGGACTGAGAGTAGGGTGTGTTCAGGGCACAGATTTTTGCATATGCATAACATTAATTGTTTCCTTCTGATATCAGAAAATGGAACAGCAGTTTTGGCTATTATTTTGCAAATAAGTGTGCTGGAAAGATGAATACAAACCAATTACAAATATGCCATTCTTAAGGTGGTTCTTGTCTGAAGGCTTTGCTAGCTCTGTAATTGCTCTCAGACTAATCAATTATACAAATTCTCTTTGTACAAGTCAGAACAAACTGCTAACCTGATTTCCTGTATATTGTCCTTTTGTATTTTCATAAAGCTTTTAGTTTAATTAATTCTTAGATGAACATAACTTTACAAGCACAGTGGATGCTTTCTGGAAAGCGGTCATTAATTATTATAACGTGTGACCTCAAGCATAGCTTCTGTCTTAAAAATATGCTTTTATATTAATCAATAATTAACATTACCTTGCACTTCATTCTACATTTAAGAAGTTATCCTTGTTACTTGCTTGCTGTTTGTAAAAGGCAATTAAAATACTTATGAACTTCTCATAGTACCTTCTTCCAAAGCTGTGAATGTCAGAAATAGATGATGAGAAGTTATAGTCTGTGATTATTTAGGTGTGTGGGAGATAGTTTTTTGAGGCAAAACGTTCTTCCTATATCAGCGTGAATATCTATGAATCATGCTATGCACCAGACTGCAAATTTTAGTGACAGACCACCTATGCAGGTTAGTTTGTATGCTTCTCCCAAGCCCTTAATGAGTTCAGCATTCAAACCCAGTTTGATCACCAGCCTGCAAACATTGGATTGTTCTGGAATTAAAAGAAATACAGAAGCACATTCTTCTGAGAACTTACCTAGATATATGGATATGTATGAGTATGTCTGTGTACCATCTGTCTTTCTGGGGCTGGTATGCAATCTACTGGCAGGCTGTTTCTTACTGTGTGTGACCTTCAGAATGTCTCTTAAGGTATCTCCTCTCAGCTTGCTTAATATTTAATAGAGATACAGATACCTGCCTGCCTTACATTATGTATAAGTTGCGCCTTCCTTTGCAATGTATTTTAAGACTACTGCATGAATAGGTTTAATTGAAAAGAAAAACAACTAATCTCTTCTATCTTCCATCCTGATTGAAATCCTCTGGACTTCAGATAAAGCTGAAATTGAATAAGTAGAACTAGAAGCACCAACCACTTATTTGTACTATGTTGCCAGTTTTGTGTTAGCTTAAAAATCACAAAAGAATCTTGCATGTGTTTCCCTAGCTACAGAGACAGTAGAGAATTTTTCTGTGTGATGCAGCTTTTTTTAGTTTTTAAAGATTTTTTTTTTTTTTATTAAGGAATCTTGTTTCTCAAAAACTGTTCATGGGAAAATCTTTTTTTTTCAACAAATCTAATTCACTTGCAAAAAATGCTAAGACTTTAATAAAAATTTCATAGTGAAACTTGTTGATTTTAATTCAAAATGAATATGTGGAATTTTAGTCATTTTATTCTACAAATACTGAGCTATTTAAATGGTTGTTTCTGGAGTGACAGAAGTTTGCATTTCAGCTCTGCAGCCTTGATGTCTGCACCAAGAGGTTTTCTATAGTCAAATGTAACTCTAGGTTAGGTACAGTGGGAGTGGTTGGTTTCTGAAAGATTTTAATGTAAAACAGGTGCTGTCTGCAGAAATGGTTACTTTTTAAAGTTTGTATTGCACATGTTGGTAATTCAGATTCCCAGATAAACACAAGCTTACTAGCTGAGATATATTTTTTATTCTGGTACAATATCCAAGTGTCTCATAAAAATGGTATTAGTTGTGAATACTCTTGCAGTCTTCAATGAAACAAGCTCCCCTCAGTGGATTTCCTCTCATGTGAAACTCAATGACCACAAACTTGTGTGCGTATTAACGTATGACCCTTCAAAAAGAGGGCATTATGATGTTTGGACACAGGGTATTTCATGAAAGTGACATCAAGAAGCATGAAACAATACTACCATTATAATGAAAATATTTAAATTTGATTTCATAGATTAAAGAGAAATGTTTACTATGGACATGAACTCGGGTCTTCTAGCATCTTTGTTATACTACACTTTTGTGAACATGTAATTAAACTGAAAAGACCAATTCAAGTGTTTAAAACAGCTACCCAGACTTTTTGATGAAGTAACAAGCATAGCTAACTTCAGGCTAGTGACGAAACTTGTCTTTAAAAAGTCAAAACATTTTCCATGATTGTTAATCTGGGATAGGATATGAAAGGGTATCTTGAGAGCTCACAACTTCACGGTAGAAACTAGCATACAGTGCTATTGGATGAGTGCTGGTGTGAGAAACAAAACAGGTTTTGCTTGTTTGAATTTCTTACTACTGTCTTGATACGACTGTATTATATTACACTTCTGAAACTGGTCTTCTTTTTCAATGGTTGAAAAATCCCCTGTGGAATTAATTTAACTCTGTTCTTTTAGAAAATAAATTTGTTAGGACAGGAGAGAATTTATTTAAATTAATCCAGGGGGCTTTTCCTGAACTAGGAAAAGCGTGTGTGCCACAGTGGTATGTGCTCTGTAATCCCTCCTTAGGTTCATTAAAACAGATTCAGTAACCATCAGCCTTAATTCTAAATCATATTTTAATCTTTACAGCATTGTAAAAATACCCATGAGGTTTTCAAATGTGTTTCAAGCCACAATGAATCTGAATCATGAAGTGGAACTGCAAAGATTTGTTCTTGCTTCTTGACCCACATTGTTGCACATAATAAAATAATTCCTATTATATTTCTCAGATTATCTCTTCATTGCAGTAAATGAAAGTGTGTATGGTCAGGAAGTAGCTCCAGAAAGCTGTAAGTTTTTTTAGTTTTAGCATTTTAGCTCCTCTTTGCCATTGAAGAGGCAAATGGTTTGCCTCCAAACCATTTTGAAGGAGGCAGTGAAGGGGCGTGAAAGGGAAATTAGTTACTACAGAAACTAGAGACTGAAAAACAACATGCTGCTTCCTCCTTTTATTACATTTTTCCTGCAACATATACCATTTGGGAAGTTATGTGAGTGGAAACCCACAGTATGTATCCTCTCTTCCTGGCCATCAGTTCTGTCTCATAATTCTCTTGGCTTGGAGTACTCTTTCCTCTTAGATAATAGTGTTTATACTGTCAGTGAGCACAGGTTGCCCTTTAATCTCAGGCATGGCTGTACTCCCTTATTTCTGTAATGTAAAAAAATGTTCATTCTTCTCTTCAAGTATTTTTTTATTATTAGAATTAGTTATTGCTTGGGTGGACTCATTGTTCATGTCAAGATTTGCTTACACCTAGGTCTCTGGACTATACATCGTTGGTGTTATTTTAAATGTAACTTTCGCTGTCATAATTTGATGGGACTCTCACTGTTTATGCCATTTTGTAGGTTAGCCAGGGCTGAAAAGTTATGGAGGTAGTTAAAAAAAAAGTGTTCTTCAATCAGTTTAGTAAGTGAAAATATTTGGTACAATGTTTATAAACTGAAACTAAATCTTTATGATAGCTGAAAAAAAGAGAGGATGTATATGCTGAAGTGATTGATACAGTCTTCCCAGAAAACATTCCTTTCTCTCACCCCCTTTGAGACACAGTAAAACAGGATCTTCACTTTTCCAGTCCTCTGGGGGAATTTGGTTCCTTGAAGTGCCTGGAGCTGCAGCTGCTGGATACCTTGAGGGCATTCGGGGGGGTGTCCCTGTGTGCCTGTGCTGTGCTGTGCTTCCCTCATGCTTTCCTCAGAGTCTGCTACTAGTCTCTGTGAACAACAGGTGTCAGGGTTAGATAGACCTTTAGTAAGGCAGTCTTTAGGAAGTAATTTGAAACTTCTTGATGCTCAGCATTTTTTAAAATTAAGCTAGCTGTTTGGCTGCCTAAAAGGAGATGACAGTGCCTAAACATGGAAGTCTTGCATTGAAAATCCTCGACAAAGGTGATGATTACTGACTTTTAAATATAATTCAAGAAGCCTTAGCATGGAAATGCTACAGAAAATGCAATAAGAACAAAGAAACAAACACTTCTTAATTAATTAGAAACGCTTTTGGAATTGGCAGATAACTTTCCCCTGGAGACCTCTAAAATATGCATAAAATGCTACTGTACACAGAATAAAATCTCACAACAAAAAGTGTTTTCTCTTTATACTCAGTGCAGCACAAAAGAGACCCCTGAAGGAGTCAACTTGCTGCCAAAATAATTTTCCAACACTCTTTCCTCATGTCTTCTCATTTCATTGGCTCAGTCGCTTATGAACATAATTTGTTCTTCTTTTATGTTTTTGTGTATGAAAAAGGATAAAAGATTGGAGACATTGCGATAAGTTCCCTGAGGGCCCTCATTTCAAGAATGAACCCCGATTTTTTTGATGTAGGATAGAATTATTTTTTTTCCTCTGTCTGACAGCACAGGTGCCTCCCCTGACTACTGTGTCAAAAGCTTTGCACCTATGTTGTTGCATTTACTGGGGAATCTGCTGTAGACCCACATTTCTTGAAATCCCAGCACTGCGGTTTACGGATTTAACACATGCTCCGGGTGAGGAATGCCTCAAAACTGTTCCTCATGCAGTTCAGGCTGAGCTAAACTGTCCCTTTAAACAAAGAGAGCAAAGACTTATCTCCCACATCTGCAGAAGGTAACCCATAAATGATATTGCTTAAAACTCACCCCCCACCGCCAGTGAATGTTAAGGCTAAATCAGAAAAGTCTGCCTGTCTCTCTTGTCCGAAGGGGTGCTTTCTGGCACAGTTGCAGGTACGGTTTCTTTATATTGCATACCATATGTTGCACCTGTGAAAGGTAATATACTGATAGGCCCGTGACCTTCCATAGACTGAAAGCATCAGTGTTTCAGTATTTTTTGGAAGCCGGTGCCATCAGAAGAAAAAAAGCAAACGGCACTGTGTAGTTTATCAGTTTCCTACCCATCCCCTCACCAATCATTCAAAAACGTGGTGGTATTAAAGAGTCATCTGGTCTGCTCATTGCCACTTCATGTTGGAAGTACATTCACGAAGTTCTAAAAGGGTTATGTCTATTAATTAAGAATGAGTAGTTTGACTGATAGTAACACTGTAGCAGCATTTCTCCTGGGCTGCTTATATTGCTGAGAAACCCAGGCAGAATGCCAAGCTAATATAGCTATGCAGATCTTCTGAAATTTGGATCTTTCTGCAGGATTATACTTTGTGCTATGTTGAAATCTCCTTATAGACTGAATTATTGCGTGACTGGCTTTACCATATCTGCACAGAGGAGTCAGACAACTACAGGAAATAAGCAGCACTAATTTTATACTGAAAGAGCATCTAATGCGTATCAAATTTGTTTCATGTTCTGCAATGACATTCTGATTGTCCTTTTACAAAAATACCTCTGGTTGCAAACAACCTATTGGCATAATAGATTATATAACAATCCATAGTGTTTGAACTCTTAAGGATTAAAGCTTCATTAAACTCCCATAAGCTCTTTACAAATGCTTCTTCAAAACGAGGTGTGGGCAAACATGACAAGTTGTTCGGTTTCTTGGTCCTGTTCACTTTCTGTCTGCCCTGAGATAAAGAAAAGTACAAGTGAATTCAAACAGGTATATAGTATAGAGGCCATTCAGCAGATTAGTGAAGCGTATACCTAACTTCAAATCTGAATTATGGCGGTGTTGAATACCAATGAGGACAGAGAAACAATAAGACCTGCATGTTATTAAATACATACATGCATCATCATTACTATCATCATTATTGTCGTAATCATCTTACCCCACAGGACAGCTGACTCTGGAACCATAAAAATGATACATAATCAGATATTTCCTACTGTTTGCATTCAGTATTTGTATTACAGTATTAGAGCTTGTAATTTGTTTTTTTTACATTCTATAAAAAGAGGGCATATGTGTAAGGCCACATATTCAAGGTTAAAAAATGCTGATTTATGATTACATCACAGTTTATGTTTCTTCATACACTTTTAATTAAGTAAAAAAATGAAAATATATTCACAAGTACTCTTTCAGGAATGGATAGATACTAGTAGGTCTCCAACTAAATGTTTTACGTTTTGTCTGTAAATATTATACTTTGCATGCAATAAATCTTTGTAAGAGTTTTATTATATATTTTAAAAAGGNTTTATACGTAAAACCAAGCATCTCATATATGTCAACAGAGCTCATTTTATTGTCTGGGGTACTTAGCTGTGAATACCTGCTATGCAAACTGTAGCATTATCAGGTGGAAAAGAATGGAATTTGCTCAATATGACGACAATTATTTAGGAACCTTATGATGACTATATCCATGGAGTTATTGGAAAAAAATTATCGTTCAGTGTAGAGACAGAAAGTTGTGGGGAAGTGCAACTAATTGTTGAATACTTTGGATGTAGCACAGAATCAGGAGATGGTTTTGAAAGATTAAAATGCTTGGCAGGAGGAAAGGTACTTTCATATGATCAGCAGTCTGGGAGATAAAGATTGGTATTATGCAAAAATGTGTACAGCCTGCGAAAGTGGCAGGGAAAATAGTTCATCTCTCCCCCCCCAGTTCTGAAGAGGAAAATGGAAAGTGTGATATTTTTCTATTTCTTTGTCATGTAAGTTTGGGACTAAATTTTGGAACTCAATAAAAGGCAAATTATTAACAACATTTTTCTGTGCAAATTCAACATTTACTTATTTACCAAATGTATTGGTCTTTTTGGAAATGCCCATCTTTTCAGTTTTGACAAGCTCTTTTGCTGCAGTGATTTGTGCCAGAAAATGTTTCTCTAAACAATAGACCCTCTCAAAAACTTGCTAAAGAAATACTTTGAAAAATATATAGGGTTAAGCAATGAATCCCTGTGTCATACCATAAACAGAACATTCTACTTCTCTTAAAATACAATTTTACTTCATTAGCATTAAATTGTAAAATATGAAAACTTAGAGATAACCTTTTTAACTGAAAGTTCTCCTGGACTATAGTCTTTTCAAATTAATTTTGTATCAATTTATTGAAAGCAGGTATAAAACCAAAGATTTATAACTGCTTTTAAAGTTCTTTTTCTGAACCAAACTTCCTGACAGAAATAATTTATAAGATCAATGTTAAATTTTGCACTTTTGCTTCACCTAAAGATGTTCTTTATCTGGGAATTGTTACTTTTGCCTTCCTTCATTAATGACACACAGCTGCGTGTGTCATCATGCCTGTCATACTCTGAATTGGAAACATACTTCCATCCTAATAATGCACCTGCTATGAAGCACATATTTAATGATGAGATATTAATTTTTCAGAAAATGGTCCAAAAAGTTACAGAAAGTTTTTAACAGAAAGTTTGCAGGCTGGATTGCCCTCATCATCCCTTGATTGAAAATGGTGTCTGATAACTCTTCACTCATGAACTCATCTGTGTGCCCCTCTACAAAATCAACATCCTTTTGATTGAAGATTTGGCTGTGTGTCAACTATGCAATTCAAAACAGTATGAAGGAGCATACTTATTTTTTGGTTGCAGATCTTGATTATTCCATTAAAAATCAATCTATTGCTGGTCCCTTTGTTATTTTTCTAGAGAGAAGTGCAAGTAACAATTCAGACCCAGTAGATCTAGTCTTGTGAATTCAGACAATTTATTATAATAAAGAACAGGCTGTTCAAGTGTACGTTGGTGGAAATAAAGGTGGCTACAGTCAGAAACGTAGGCACATGTCATACTGTAGCTAACTTACATCTTTTCCCATTTACGCTGTAATGTTATAATTGCACAAATGGAACACTCATTAAAGAAATACCCAGTGTATTGGAATGTCAGCTAAATTTAGTTCACTGGTACACTTGAAGAGGAGAAACTGTTGTACCAGGCAATCATAAAATGTGCTCCTATAATTATTGTGCTATGAAAGGCAGAAATTAGTTTTCAGTATAGTCACTGGAAATGGGTGGTACCTTAAAGCATGGCGAATCAGTGGTACCAACCATTATTTTAACTTTCTGAAAGTTCAAAATTATTTTGCTTTTCCAGATGTTAGCTTGAGAGAACAATTCTGGTTTAAGAAATGAACTCCATGTGCTTGAAAGTGTTCAGGACTCTCTTCCCCCTCCTCCCGCCAACTCTTTAAAGTTATTTTGAAAATGAAATTTTCACTGAGTTGCAAAAATCACTTACGTACCCCTGAAAAATACACCTCATGCTCTGGTTAGGATGGAGATGTTCACCAAGCATGCCATTGAAATAGATAAAAGCTTTATAGCTGACTTAAAAGGATGCAGGATAAGACCTTCAAATGTAGTATATTCATGAAGGTTGTTGTGGTTTAGGCTGGGTTGGCCAATGGTAAGACAACACATGCTCTCCCCTACCTCTCGCTCCAAGGAGAGGAAGAAGAGCGATAAAGAGATTTATGAGTTTAGAAAAAACTAAACTACTTTAATAAATTATGAAAAATAAAATAAAAAGGAGATAATGAAATAGATGCAAAAGATACAAAACTCATAATGTTCCCAGGAAGATGTCACTGATAGGCACTGGGAAAGTTCCAGACCGGACTCAGTGATGGGGATTGAAGGTAGATGAACTGACAGGGTCTTCATCAGGTGTCAGTCATCAAAGAGCCACTGAAGAGGAGCCAACCCAACCTTTGTGATCCCTCAAGTTTCATACAGATCATGGCAGATGGGATGGAATACCCTATTGGTCAGTTTGGGGTCACGTGACCTGTCCACCTCTCCCCACAGGTGCAACCCCTCCAGGGGGTAAGCAACCCAGTCAGCTGACCCTGGTTATGGCATGGCAACAAGGATCAGTGAGAGCCTCTCCACTCTCACAGAACGGAAAGTTGGCTCTGCTCCACCTCGGACCGGGACACGTGTCTACAAAGTAAAGACAAACTGAGCTTGTCTGTAAGTAGCTGTGATAATGAAGGATTATTAAATAGTTTTGCCCATATCTGGAAGCTAGTAGGACTTTTACCATTCTAGTCTATGATCATTGGATTCACGATAACGTAATATGCTATCACAACAGCATTTCTTCAGATGCAAGTACAAAACCAGTCTCAACTGAGAACAAGAAAAGATATAAATGTCACTTGACTTTTTTTTTTTTTTTTCATTGAAGAGGCTACAGGAACTCCCAGACACTTCCTAGGACAGAGCTAATACAGTGGGATAAGGCTAAGGAAACATATTTTTCTTAAACTGCTTATAGATCTGGTACAAGATTATAACGTATTTTCAGAAACTTGTTGTGTTTTGCCTTTCTCTATTCAATGCACTGCTTTTCCAGCATATAATTTGGGAACGTAACTAGTGTTGGGTTTTGTGTTATAACCCTACTGTTTCCTAATTCGCTTCATCTCTAGTTATCTGTTACGGAGTCTTTTAATGATAAGAGAAAATGAATACTGTTCACAATTTCTACCAGTGCAGGTAAGGCCATGTAGCTGGCCATGTAGTCACTAGTGTAAATTTCTTACTACTCCAACCTTAGCCCTCAGAGAAAACTAATTGGCACATGAGGAATGCATGTAGCTTAAAGAGTGGCTTGTACTTAATGCAGTAACCCAAATAGCTGAATAACGACCCAATTGCTGCAAATTATAACTGACTTTGAAGCACTAAAATAGCAATGCTTGAAGTAAGGCAAATAGACTTTTATAAATCTAGAACTGTTCTCATTACAAAACTCAAATTGAACCTGGCTTATATGTTTTGTACACCTGAATATGATTCCTATTAAGTTTTGTCACACTGTCCAAGTATTGAAAGGTATTGTGGCAGAAAAAATGCACTTAGTAGTTTATGAACACTGAGAATGGTTTAGTTCCTTATATTCCATTCTGGTACATTTTAAGGGTGTGTTATTTTGATTCCTGCCTTTATTTTTCTCCTTTCAAGGTTCACTAATATCAGGAACAAGAACTTAGCAGGTTGCAGTGTTTTTCTGTGGGCTGTGATCATGTCAGGTCTCATCTGCTAAACAGGGCTGGTTCTGGTCAGTGCTGGATATGAATCCATCGGAAACCAAAAGAGTTTTGGTTTGGAGTATTTGCTTCTTTGTGTTCCAAACTGCTTGTTCTGTGGTACTGATAACTTGTTTTTTGTTCAGATTTTTCTGGATTTCCTTCAAGTATTTTCCACCTTTTTTCTTCTTTTCTCTTATAATATACAAAAATATTTACAACAGCAGCAAAAATACTTTCATTTCCAAAATCAGAAAATAATGTTTCTTTCAGTAGAATAGTAACTCAGCACTTAACACAAATACAGAAAGGATGTTGATTACCCTCTCTTTTTTTCTTCTTTCTGTTTGTTTCTTTTCCCTTTTGGTTGTTGTGTGGACTTAAAAGTGAGTAGCCCATACTCTATCTCATTTTTCTTTTTGTCATTCACTCTTTTTCCTCTTTTTCTTACATGCCTGTTTTCCTTTCCTTTCTCTCTTGTTAATGACTGCATAAGAGTAACAGGGTAGATACACTGTTTAGCAGATGTCGTATCATCAGAGGGACTATCACTCAAAAATTCCTACAAGTTTTTCTGTTATCTGATCTATACTGTCTTATAGCAAACAGGTGAATTGTTTTAATTCCTTAAATACTGTTTAAGTCAATTTGGTGTTAGCTGATGAAGGAATAGAAATTTTTATAGCGGGAACACCTGGAAAATTAGGATTGGAGTCTCACTGTACTATCAGGGTACAAGCAGATACTGAAATAGTTCTTCTCTTACACTTGAAGTGCTGGTCTTTCAGCATTTTATGCATCTTCTTAACTTTACATTAATCCCATTGAAGTTACACATTTGCATAAGTTTGCTTTTGACCAGGACCTAAGAAACAGTTATGTGTCTGCAGACTTAGATACTCATGTGGGATAAAACCTTGCTTGCCCTTCCTTGGATACCAAAGCAGTCTGAAAGCCCCAAGAAGCCTTACCCATGCCTCTTCATGCATACTGAACTGTACCCTCTTGTCTTTTTACCCTCCTATTTCTCAGAGGAAAAAAAAAAAAGAAAACATGGCATATCCCCTGTAGTGCAACACTTCAGTTCTGCTGAAGGCTGATAAGAGGAAGTATTTGCTACTCTTTGGAGAACCTAGAGTTGCAATAAGACATCGTGCCAGCAGTAACGGAATCCATTGTCTTTAATCTGGCTTTCAGGAAAATAGTTTATTTTAATGTTGCATACTGAGTATGTATGATCATAATGAGAGATTCTGTTTATCTCAAGATATGTGTATATGTGTATTCAGCTTTCCTACCATATTTTTGAGTGCCTGAATATAGAAATAATGATAATTTTTCTCTTTTTATTTACTTGCTGTCAGTAGATAAAATAGCAGAGAGAAGATGTTAAGAATGCATAAATTAGAGCACAGAAGCACACAAGGCAATAGATGGAAGTTACTATGGAAACTTCAACTCAAAGTATTTTAAACGTTAATATTCCACACTTATTCTTGCATTAATAGGTATGTAATGAAATAATTGTTTGAAATACGTGGTAACAGAAATGTCTTTAAAGCTGGGAAGTTATTAAATGGCAATAATAACAATAAGCAAACCATATGGTTTTGCTAAATAAGCCAGCAACATCACTGTCTTTGTGTATTATTGGCCAAAAAAATTAATTGAAAGTCTGTGACCAGTCATTTATTATTTTGGCTACAAAGATGGGACGACATGAGTTTAGCATAGATGAAAATATTAATGAAGATGGATATCAAATATCAACAAAAGATTGGAACAATTTTTTCCCAGTGCCATTAGAACTACAAGGATATGAAATATCTGATGAAAGACAGACATTATTTGTTTTAAAGAAATCAGCATGCCACCTAAAATTGGAATCCTGGGAAGGCAAGACAGGTTATGCTAATGTAGTCTTCCTGCTATAGTGCCAGATGGTAAAAGCACAGAGTACTGAGCTCAGTGCTGTGGTTTTAACAAGCACAGAGAGACTCACAGACAATCAAGAGTCGGCAAATGGTCTGATGTGCTACTGAAAGAACATTCATAACATTGTATTGTTTCACAGTGAATGCAAATTACAGCTGTTGTGGTCTCACCTCCTCAAGAATAAATTCTGTCTGTCTGTCCCCATTCTTCTACCAGTGCAGCAAAACACCAACAGTTAGTTTCTGAGTCGTTTCTTGGGACTCTGCACAGGAGTACTTGAATACTTTAGTAGAGGGAAAAGGAAAGGAGAAATGTTGCCTGGTAGCTAGAAAAGCGAACTGGAATTTAATAAATTTGGTTCATATTCCCAGTTCTGCTTTTGTGTTCTTTTATAATTTTTTTGACTGCCTCACCTGTGGCACCTGCAATGTTGTACATGGTAAGCAATATGTCTACAGTGTGAAAGTTTGATTCTGTCTGACTGTGTTTACTTGCTGAACTGTTTGGTGAGTGCCCCCAGTATATGGAAGGGCATTTCTTTCTCTCTTGTTTGCCAAGCTATAGGTACACAGTCAGTGCTAACTGAGCTGGTGGGTGAGGGAGTTAGCCAGACATCCACATTGGCTTTTGATCACCGATCTGTAAAACAAGTCATGCAAGGTGTAGATGAAGGCAATAGTTAAAAGGATAAAATTCAGATTTTGCTGTGTATATTAGCAGGTGATAAATGGGAAGATGTAGCAAGCTGTGGAGGAGAGTCCACTGACAGCAAATGGGTGGATCCTAGAATTTAAAGGGAAATGGAGATTAGCTGTCAGGATGCAACGATGCTAGAGTTTAAAGGAAGAATCAAAACTGAACAGAACAAACAGTACTTTGCAAAGACTCTCTGACAGAAAAACTGATAAGAACCCGTCAACAGAAACAAAAGAAATTGCAAATATTCTTAGCCACCAGCTAAATTGATGTCCTTTTTGCCAAGCTCAGCACTGCAGGGAAAGGTGTGCTTTGCATTCAACTACACTTGGGAAAACTGGATGAATGAGTGCGCATGTTGACAAGATGGCATACATTTTTAAGCACAAAGAAATTTGAGGCACTGAAAAAATTAGTAGTGTTTTTCCCAAGGAAACATGGAAATGAAAATAGAGCAACAATGAATATTTTATATTGTTTGATTAAATGTTCTTTTTTAGAATTTCACATTTTATAATTGATGTGACGTGCAATCTCTTCGTGCTATTGAGCAGAGTGGGAATCTTTTACCCGATGAGAGTGTTTTATATCTGTCTCTGTCTTTAATTAGCTAAATTTAAACTATATATTCCTTTAAGAAACATTAAATATATTTGTAGACCTTAAAAACCTACGGCTTTGAGAAAACGATAAAGCCTTCTATAGTAGGAGAACGGCAATATAATCCCAAATCTAGGTGAGAAGCAGCCACACAAAGAGTTTATGATACCCCATATTAATTGTTCCAAAATGTGGAATCTATATAACTCATAATACCCAAGTTTCTGAGAAGAAGTTTGTGCAGAAGCCTGAACAGACAAATGCCATCTCCTGTGCCTGTTTGGCTTTTGGCATTGCCGCCCCACTTTCTGTGCAGGAGATGTAAGCAAATAGCAGAGCATGGATGTGAACAGATTTCTTAAGAAAATGAAAAGAATAATTGGTTCTTCAGTAGTAATGCTGAGTAAAGAAGCTGGAGTGGACAACTCATGGTTGTGATTATGTGGAGACCAGGTTGGAAAATGAATGAAGCTGTGATCTGAACGGGGCAACCCACAACTTCCACAAGCTGTTGCTAAAATATCAGTCTATGAACTGCTTCCAGAGATACAAAATTTCAGGGCTGGGCATGAAAGTAATTATTGTTTTTGCAGTCTCCTTGAGTTCTTCTCACTGAGTTATGCTTTCATCATTAAAAATCTCTCCTAGAAGAAATTTAAAAATGGCTGCAATTTTATGCATTTTCAAGTCTGATTTCTACATTTTATAGTAGTTTGAACGTAGATTTTTCAGGAAAAAATGTCTTGCATTGGGCAAAGCTAATTAAATATTTTGGTCAGTTCTTTGGTGATAGCAGTTTAGTTTTACTCTGAGTAATTCCAGATATTGTATCTTTTCTTTCTTTTCCTTCCAAGAAACTGGAAGTGATATTGTATCTTTTCTTTCTTTTCCTTCCAAGAAACTGGAAGTTTGCATATATTTTCTAAAAGAACCCAGATATTCAGCTTGGTTATATGGGAGTATCACTCAGCATCTTTACATGTAGGTCGCATTTATTCCACGGAAAAAGTGAATTTCTATTTATTTACATTGCTCATAGAATCACAGAATCTTCATGGTTTTAAAGGACCTCTGAGATCATTGAGTCCAACCATACACACACAAACGACCCCCACAATCTTGGCCACTAGAGAATGCCCTGAAGTGCCACATCTACAGGTTTCTTAAATACCTCCAGGGATGGTGACTCAACCACATGCCTGGGCAGGCTGTTCCAGTGCCTTTTACTGTTCCAGTAAAATAAAAAATTATTTTACTCTTTCAGTTAAATAATTCTTCCTAATATCTAATCTAAACCTCACCTGTCGCAACTTCAGACCATTTCCTCTGGTCGTGTCGTTATTCCTTTGGGAGAAGAGGCCAACACCCACCTCTCTGCAACCTCCTTTCAGGTAGTTGTAGAGGGCAATGAGGTCCCCCCTCAGCCTCCTCTTCTCCAAAGTAAGCATGCCCAGTCCCCTCAGCCTCTCCTCGTATGGCTTGTCATCATACATTTAGAATCTTTTATTAGCCATTACTGACTTTAATGGGAAAATGATTTAATGAATTTTGTTAGTGTTTTCCAAATACCTCTGTGGAAAGTAATACATGATAACATCAGAACAGTTTTTATATGTGCAGGCTACCACATAATATTTTTCCCAGAAAAAAAAAAAATCCAACTCACAGCTTGGCTCTTTATTATCGTTCCATTTCTTTTCTTTATTATATATATGTTTACAGCAGTGAGCAATGGATATTACTTCGTTCTAAAACATTATGTATTACAGGGAAGCATGGTTTATAATGGGAGTCTAAATAACATTCAGACATGTTGTTGGACAAGAAAGGTATTTGCAGCACAGGAAACAGGTCTGCTTTGTGCATCACAACTCCTGAGCAGAAGTGCCTGAGCCCGAGTAGATCTTTGGTCTTGGTCTTTTTGTCAGGAGATCTGTATCACCTCTTACAGCCAAAGGTGACCCGCTCTTGAGATTAGCACACCAGTGGTCAGGACTAACGTATGGCTAACAGAACATGTTAGCCATATGTTAGTCCTGACCACTGGTACCAAAGTACGCCCATAACATGTGCTTTGATCACAGAGAAATCTTTTTTACTGGTGTGGATTTTCTATTCTAGTATACATTGGTACCATTCAATTTATTTATTGCCAAGTATGATCTTTGTAAAAAAGAAAAAGTTGCAAACAAAATAAACAAATAAAGAAAGAACTTAAGAAAATTGAATCAATTAAGTGAATTCTTGTATCTATTTGCATGATAACTGTTTGTTATAATATGGAGAATACCATACTTTTATGGTATTCTCCATAGATTAAAATTTGACCATGAAGCTTGGTCACGAGCTTTGGGTTACTGTGATTCTTATAACCGTAACAACAAGAAATTCTCATTCTTAATTCACCATGAACCAATAATACATTTTCAAACTGTTTTAGACAGAAGGGAAAAACTGAGTATCAGTTCAGCAGAGATATTTACACTGGCCACGTTGTCAGCAGAGGTAACCGTAAAAATCTGAAAAAGTAATGATTGTGCAGCTTTGCTTGCATGTTCCGAAGAGCAATAATTGGGTCATTCTTCTACTGTTCAATGCTGGGGTTTGCGTGCATTTCAAAGCAGCAATTACTTAGCCAAATAACTGTTTGGGGTAATTTTTAAAAGCCACAGTAATATTACTGCCAAATTTGAAGGAAAAGAAAACATTATTTGCATCAAAAACTACCATGTATTTAAATAATCAAAACATTAAAAAGATCCAAGAGGGAACAACTTGATCTAGTAATATGAGTAATGTGGTCCTTTCTGGACTATATCTTCAGTAGTTTTGCAGAAGCTGGTGGGTTTTTTTTAATAATATGCTTTGATATTTAGTGTTTTTAAAATGATTATGACTATATAATATTCTACTCAGAGCAGCAAATAATCTCTGATGGAATTGATTCTGCTGAACAGAAATGGCAGGTGTTACTTTGCATTACAATAGAATCAGTAAAGACATCCCCTCTATTATATCCATCCATAATGCTACTACAATTACTATCAGCATCATTACTATTCTTTAAGTTATGTGATTAGTAGTTATAGAGGCTATTAAAATAACTATTGATTCCATTGATTATTTTAAAATGATTTAAATCAGAGAGCAGCACGTGTAATTGCAGTTTTATTTTATCTGGTGTTTCCTGTTCCTTTTTTTTCCTTTTACTGAAGCATATTTTATTTTCCTCCTCACTTTCTTCTTCATTTGTGAGGCTGTACAAAAGAAAAGATTTCTTAGAGAGAAACATATTCTTTAGGATGCTGGAATGTTTTGTCAAACCCAGCATGCTAATTGGATTCTCCCTCCCTCTCCTCTTCACTGCTTGCCTCCCTTATCTTCCACTGACAGCAAAATTACTCATCTGGATACCACATTCCTTTGTATTATGGCCTCCTTTTTCTTTCTTCTTATTTTGGTGCTTTCCTCTCGTTCTTCCCCAACTTTACATTAAAGAGCTTCTGAAGCTTTGTTTTTCCCAGCAGAACCTGCTCTGAATCCATCCACTTTTCTACCTGCAGTAGCAGCTCTACAGCCCTCTGATGTGTACAGGCAGAAAAGCTTGTCCTCTTTTCCATCTTGGATAGGTCCCCAGTGACTACTGATATAACCCTAGATTGTCCCCTCAATCTGGACTAAATACAAAGTTGTCTGATTGAGGATCTCTACTTCGTTCTCACCTTCAGGAAGAACTTCTGAAAGAGGCTTTGCTTTCCAGCTCTCCTAATAGTGCCACACAGTGCTGAATCAAGAAAGGAATGCTTAATAAGTGGATCTGTTGTAAGATTTCATTTTGAACCTTTGTTTCATGCAAGATGAGCTCAAACTACTCAGTTTTCAAATACAACTAGCACTGTTTCTGAAAGTTACCTTTTTTATCTTCATATTCTCAACAATCGTTTCTGTCCTTTCTTGCCATATTCATGCTATAATCAAACTATATTATCTGTTTAATGATACTCGCTTTCTCTGATAATGTTTGAAATGCAAGTATTTCTAAATCTAGGCATGTATATGCTGTAAAGAAGAAGGCTTTTGTCTTTAGCTTTCTAAAGAAGCATCTCTTCCTGTACATCATGAAAAGCAATACTGCCACTGTGTTTGTTGTCAGTTCTTTGCTTTACATGCAAAATCCCTTTTCAGACCCACTGCTGATCTCGGGGACATCCTGTTTTCAGATTTATATCTTGTCCTTAACAACATCCCATTTTAATGAGTGCTATTCATATCCCTCCACAGTAACAACAGAAGGCCCAGCATTTTTCCTTCCATCCATCCATCCTCCTTTTAACTAAAAGGCACATGTTTTTCCTGCTCATCTCAATTAAAGATGGAAATTCAGTATCAAATAAATACCCATTTGAGTATTGATGTAAATATTAATGGTAATGTAAACAACAACAGAAATAACAAAACCTTTCTCTCAGTTATCGAACCAGTTCTTGAATGTTCTCTATATGATTGTACAACATGAAATCATTAGCTTTCTCCACCACAAAAATAAATCAGAACCTCTAAAGATTGTTGGAAATTCTGCGAACTTTCAAGTAGTTGGACAAAGTTAAGTTTCTAAAGCAACATTGTGAATCTCCAAAAACACATTCAAAAAATCTGCAGAATTCAGTGGGTCTCAATCCTCTATTAAGTTGTGAAGGGTAGACTACTATACAGTAAGCTTCTATATAGTACTTGGGTACCAAATATACTCAGTCCAGAGTATTGGGTTGTATTGTATCCTATCTTACTTTATTTTCTGTTTTATTTTCTTCACTTTTTGATGTGTGATGATGTTCAGCTCTGCATCTTTTCGGATGGGGTGGTCGTGGTAGTTCAGTGCTCCCACCAAAACTGAAAGTGGAAGAGGTGTGATATTAGGAGGGAATCCTCCAGCCAAAAAAGGAAAAAGTCTTTATGAAGTGCGTAGGTCACTTTGTGAAATCATGGTGATGATTCACTGAAATGTGGGAAAATTCTTGTGGACGTGTTTATCTTCATAGTAATGGGAAGTGAAGTCCAAACTTTGAGCTGGTCTGGAAGTTGGATTGTCCTTAAGAGGAAAAAGATTAATTGATTGTTACATAATTTGTCCTAATATCTCTAAACAGGTGGGCTGGAGTAAGGACGACTGTGGGACTGGAGATGTGAAAATAGATACAGAAGGAAAAGGGTTGTAATTGCTCTTAGCTAACATCCAAAAAAGTCTCTGAACCTATAAGAAGCTCAGATTCCCCAGTTCAAATCTGCATCCTCATTACGTCTCCTATGGCCATAATATGGAGAGGTTTGAAAGTAATGGGTATAGGATGGGCTTCTTGTGAAGTCTTGTGATGGGAATTGATTGCCAATATGTCACCTTGGTGAACCAAAGCACATGAATTCATTTGTGACCATCTACTTAATATTACTACAAAGCCTGACACAGCGAGATTGTTGTTCGTGATTAGGGCTCAGAGAATATGCTCAGAGAATAATGAGACAGTAATTACAGTATGGCACTGGTAAGGGATGATAAAAAAATAACACGGTAATTTCTAACAGAACAAAAATATATTTTTAAGGTTTTGGAATTCCTATGTATATTAAATAGAGTGTTAAAAAACCAAAATCTGCTAAAATTTGCCTTAAATTTTAGGTTTTGCTTTAATATGTTTTAGACTTAAAACAAATCAGGCGTATTATTAGACTTGTTCTTTGGAACAAGCATCATTTTCTGAATATAGGATCTTTAATGCCAACATAATGCATTTGTAAACCTGTATTAAGACTGTACAGTCTTGTTATATTACAAATAGTAAACAAATATTAAGCCCTGATAGCAAAGGACATCTTTATTCCCCGGTATGTCTAGCCTTGTCATTATAGCAATTTGCTATCATACCAGCGTAACGAGAATGTGCAAATGTTCAAAAAATGGTTAATGAAAAGTGAAATGCCAGAAGGAATTTTATTATCCAATTTGGAAAAAGTGCAAAAATAAACAAACATATCAGGACCAATCCTAGTACCGTTAGCACAGAGAACAGTACACTGTCTAAATAATGCCAATCAATTCAGTGAACTGCTTTCTGCAGTGAAAAGCTGCCATGCAAAAAGGACAGTGTTTAGGCACAAACCCTTGCATCTAGGGATAAACATGCATTATTATTTTATTCATAATGGTGATTGTCTTCAGAATATTAATTGGTGACAGGAGGCTCAAAGGCCTCTATGACAAATACCAACTTCTGCAAACAGACTTTATTTTATATTTCAGAAAAGCATCAAGAAAGCAATTGTTTATCTGGAACCTTAAGAATCATACTACTGAGTAGACAGGGCTCTAGTCGAGAGATCAGAAAGGGATAACAGAAAATGAGTATCCTCTAGGAAAGCTGATCTTTAAAATGTCTTGGAGAGATTAAAGGATGTGACGAAAATGATTTTTCAAAACTGGCTTCCTGTTTTTATGGCATTATGGTAACTACTTTATGTATAAAATATAATGTTGTGGCCATATTGTAGCTGAGATCAATATAGTTGTAGGCACAAATAAAGTAGAAATGTACATCGTTTCACAGAGGTGCTGGGAACCACTGGGAGGGTTAAGCCCTGAAACAGGTTACCCAAGAGAATGTGGATTGTCCCTTGTAGAGGATTTTCAATACTTGACCTGGTGAGATCCTGAGAAAACTGATTAACTGCTGAGTTGCTTGGTTTGTGATCTCCAGGGATACAACCTAAGCTTTTCTATGATTCTTTTCTGTGAAGTAGAGTTTTGGAGCAGAGCTCTCCATGTGCACACTCACAGCGTCAGCATTCATGTGTTTGCTGTAATGCTGGAGCTCAGGGAGAAGCATATATTTGTGATGCTCATATCTGCTGCCCTTCATGTTCCTCAAGGAACATATAGAATTTTAGAATCATTTAGGTTGGAAAAGACTTTTAAGATCATCAAGCCCATCCATTAACCTAGCACTGCCAAGTTACCACTAGACTATGCCTCTAAGCACCTCATCTATGTGTCTTTTACATACCTCCAGGGATAGTGACTCAACCACTTCCCAGGGCAGCCTGTTCCAAGGCTTGACAAGCTTTCAGTGAAAATATTTTTTGTAATATCTAATCTAAACCTCCCCTGGCACAACTTGAGGCCATTTCCTCTCATTCTAACACTTGTTATTTGGGAGAAGAGACTCACCCCCACCTTGCTACAACCTGCTTTCAGGTAGTTGTAGAGAGGGATAAGGTCTCCCCTCAGCCTCCTTTTCTGCAGGCTACACAATTGCGATTCCCTCAGTTGCTCCTCATAAGGCTTTTTCTCTGGACTCTAACCGCCATATACCACTTTTCTTTCATTCTTCAATACAAAGTCTGAGGGACGTGAGAAGGAGAAATGGGTGGTGAACATTGAAGAATTAATGATGAGTAAATATAAGTTAATGATTTTTTTTTTTTCAACCAGTACCTGTCTGTCTACAGTTCCACAATATAGGTAATTCTAAGCAACATCTGCTTTCATTTGTTGTGATTTTGCAAGTATAGAGTATGCACTGAATATGATATCATTATGCTTGTACAATGACATAGTATCTGGAACAAGTGCAAACAAAATTCTAGGAGGATGCCTTGTGTATGGGATTGAAACACTTCTTGGAAAAGGGCAGAGAGGCAGCTTAAGCTGCAGTGGAGTATTTATAGATCAAACATATTTGCCCTGGGGATTTCATACTCTATTCTCAGTATGGAGATCACTATGCTGTTCAATTTTTCAGCTCCTAACACTAACAGGAGTTAAACTATTTTATCTAGTGTAAGTGGACAAGAGCTATCATGATGTCCATTCAAGGGATGCACAGGAGGAAGAGGTTAGACCACTCATGGGTGATCTGATCACAGATCTTTTCTGCAGCTGTTTCTTGAATGCCTATCTGTAACTTAAAGTCGTATGGTTGCAGTTAGAAAGCATAGCCAAAACCTAGAGCCCTGGTAACTGCACTGGTCCCTACTGCCTTCAGTCCTGCAAATGAGTCTAGTGATGAGTCTTTTAATTCTTCCTGGCCTGAACAAATGGATTAATGTGGCACTTTTATTCTCAGAGGGAATATAAAACTTTCATGTGCTACGCTGCAACCAGCTAATTTGATTACCGTAGCAAGCAAGGAAAATTAAACTTCAGACAGTTCAGTGAAGGTACAGGAACTGGATGGAGAAACATTTGTCAATAGCTTGGTTCTGGCCCAAAGAAAAAAGAAAATAATAACCCTAATCCATTGGCTGCACAGCCTTTGAGGGAAAGACCTTCCCTGGAGACAGGACAGAGGTGTAAAGTCCATACCAAATAATCAAG
The DNA here is from genome assembly GCA_013399435.1 of Arenaria interpres. Classification (NCBI taxonomy): domain Eukaryota; kingdom Metazoa; phylum Chordata; class Aves; order Charadriiformes; family Scolopacidae; genus Arenaria; species Arenaria interpres. The sequence continues at coordinate 6,599 of VXAK01006914.1, read as the reverse complement.
GGTCTCTCTAGAAGGAAAAAGAAGAGAATATTCTTCATTTCCATACTAAGAAGCTTGCTGAGATGACGAATAAAAAGAAATGTAAATAAAAAGAGAAAATGTCTTTTAGGAAGATTGTAATTTCAGGAAATTTTAATTCCACAGTGTAACTAAACCAGACAGATAGATGTCTAAAATTAAAACTGTTTTAAAAATAAGTTGCTAACTATTAACTATTGCATATATTTTGCCACCTTTAGACATGCAATTTTATTCCGGAGATAAAACCTTTGAGACCCTATCTGTTTAGTCAACCCTGGTGATGTATTAGCCAAGGACAGCGCACATTAGAAAAGCCAGATTTATCTTGCCTTGAAATTTCCAGTTACCCCATCATCTGCTGTCTAACACCAGATTCCTTCTGCTAATATGCAGCATAAAACAAATCTGAAGTAATTGAAATGCCACAGCTGATGCCTGAGTGCCAGTTAACACTCAGGCTTGACTGAGACCTGGTTTGGACTGGATCAGATTGTACTGAACAAGCATATGTAATTTTATTCAACAATCTGTTAATTATGTATTCACTTCAGAAACAAAAGTAATGTCATTCCACCACTGGCTTTGTCTTATGAAATTAAAACCTCAAGTCCAGATTTTCCACATCTATTGTTGATGTTTGGTATATATTCTGTATGTGTAGAGGATAAATTGCACAAGACTTATCAGTCTGGAAAAAATATAATTAAGGAAGGATACTATAAGTCTATAAAATTATGACTTCCATGGAAAAAGGGAAAAAGAACATCACTGTTTCTCACAATACAAGAAAGGAAGGACTAATGAGCTGATTGAGTATTAGGTAATTATCAAGTCATACAATGACTGATTTATCTTTTTGCATTCGGGGTTTTGGCTGAGGTGTTGCTTGCTTGTTTTACATAAAAAAACCTCATTGTGTATCCCTGAAGAGCTTCATATATACCAGTACTGAGATGACTGACTTTAGAATGACACACTGTATGCATGAGCTGACCACGTCAAAGACATCACTTCAGCTACCAGCTCCTATCCCAGAACGTCTCTCGATTTTATGCTGTCAAATCAGTTCCCAACCACCATCACTTTTTTCCTAGCTCTGCATGAATGTTCAAGGTTGTTTCCCAGCAGCATAAGGTGTCGCTGTCTGACATTGGACTGGAGTGAGGACAAACAATAATGTTTTATGGTTAACATAGTGCAGAATAAAATGTCAGCTTCAATTTCTTGAATATGTGCATCCAAAAGCACTGTATCACCATGTTCATCTTGCCATTCAGGGTAGTTTTTCATCTTCAGCAAAGTAATGAAAAGAGACAAGGGAATCATATGGTTGACAACAACAGATGCAGCATTTGCCTTTTTGAGGTCTTCTTTGACTTAAAGAATATGAACAGGGATGGTACCAATACCCTCTGATTTCTGTGTTAAAAAAAAACAACTATATTCTTACAACATATGGTACCTCGTAGTATCACATAGAAACAGTTTGTGTTATTGTCGTGGTCTTGGACCAGAGGTAGAAGACCCACAAGAACAGAACCGCTACTTCTGCATTAAAAGACTGCAGAATCTAGAATGGCTTCATTTCTTTAGCTAATTGTTCAGTAAATAAATGAAAGCTATCCTTAAACAATACAGAACAGTACAGAACAGACACATTCCAAAACTCAGCAGAACTATGTTGGTATTGCAGTGTTGTTTGTTGGCAGGGAAATCTACACTGGTAGGTTTCTTTTCAGCTCATATAAAGCAAGGTTTGCAAAAAATGCTGCAACTCAGTCTGCGTTGCTTTAAAAAAAATCTGTGAAAAAATAGAATTAGTTTTTTTCTTTTCTTTATCCTTCCAACAGTCAGAGATGTGGGTGATGCTGCTGTGTGGACACCTGCATTATAATGTGATTCATGTTGGAGGGAAAGAAGATAGTTGCAAAACAGTTACAATTTATTAAGACAATATTAAGATCCCCTTAAAAGGAAAGCTGTACTCATTTTCATTATCAGTGCAGACTCACAGTTCATTTCCATAATTTGCAGACTGTGAAATGTGTTAACACACACTTTTGCTACTCGCAGTAAAGAATGGTGACAGTCTTGGGGCTCAGGTTTGTTAAAAGTAGCAGTTTCCAAGCTACAGTACCAGATAGTTGTCTCTGAAAAGTAATATCCTGCAAGAATGAGGAAAAATATATATGCTTATTTCCATTTGGCTTCTGTGTGGATTTAAAGACTCACTGGCTAATTCTGTTTACCACCGGCGTTGGCACATAGGTATCAGGGGTTGCAATTTTTAGATGGTAAATGACTAAGAAGCAAAGGACTGGGGAAAAATAAGAGACAGCAGATCAAATGAAGACAAGTGTTTCATAGAAATCATGACCATCATTTACATCTGATCTTTTACATGGATTTTTCTATGTTACGGGCTGTTTCATGCTCATACTGAAGACTTTAGGTCAGATAATTCAGCATTCAAACTAGCTCTAAAATTTATGCCATCAATACAGACATCAATTTGTCATTTCCTGAGATCCTTACCGTGTCAAATGATCGCTCAGGCAATATATATCCAAGAGTTCCTCCCTCTGCATGCGAGTGAAATGCCCCACATCTCCCTTAGTACCAGTTGGAGAAAATTTTCTTCCCAAAAAAAAGCCTCATGAACAGTATGATATTGTGTGTCTGAGCTGTGCATACCACACAGAGGATTTTTGTAGGGAGTGATCCATTTCTCAGTGTGCTACCTGTAGCCATAATATATTGCTCATATATTAGAGCACAGTGGAAGTAGTCAAAGAGGCAATGAGGGGGAAAATAAATTTCCAAATGAAAAGGTTAACTAGCAGAAGACCTGAGGCCTGGAATTGGAGTTTAATTATTGTTTTAATTCAAAACTACCAACATTATGATTATGCTAAAGGCCATCCAAGCAATTCTTTTATTGAAAGGATCCATGAAGGAAGAGAAATGGAAGGACCTCAATTTATGAATTCTGAGGTTGAGAGAGTGATTACAGATCTTTGCCAACCCTTCCTTCACCCACTTCAGGGGAAAGAATTTACACCCAAAGATGGATAAAAGACGTATTTTAGTGAGACAATGAATTTCATCTTTAAGATGCTCACCATCAGTCACGGGTAAATCATTCCTTTGGTCATCCTGCCTAAGAAGGAATTACACGTATTTCACAACTGAATTTTTCTAGCAGTAACTTGTATCCAACAAACCTGTTCCTACCTGGCTGGTGTCCCACTTAATGAGGATCCATTTGGATGCTTAAGTTTTTATAGCACATCATCATGTCATCTCTCCAATTTATCTTAAAGTAAGCTCTTAGTAAGGTGAGCCTTAAATCTTGTTTTGTAACTTGCAGATCTTTTATTCCCCTCTTTTGAAACCTTACAGCTATTTCCATGTCTTCCTGGAACTTTGGAAACAAGAAAAAGAGGAAATATTTTAGCAGAAGATGTAGAACAAAGATTCTTTTTTCTTCTTTATTGGTGTTCTTCTCTATCTGCATCCAGGGATTTAGCCAGAGCTTTGGTTCTAAAGGCCATCTCTACCATTTAACATGCATCTGCACCTCTGTTTTTCAGATATATCCCTTTAAATTTCTCCCTACAAAATGTATCATGTTGTAAAGAATGTCAGAACATTATGAAATTTGGTGAAGCAGGAAAGCAGAACATGGAAAAAGAGTCAGCTAAGCAGTTATATGGTAGAAAGAAAAAACTGAACAGGTATTTGGGAAAAAAGCCCAACCCATCTGAAGAGCCCCAATGGTAGATGCAGCAAGTAGCCCTGAGAAGGGTTGAAGGACAAGATAACAGTTACAATGTCTTATTTCTCTTTTTCTCTTGCTGTCTCTTCCTTTTTTTAAAAAAAGTCTTCCAGTTCTGTATCAGGATTAAAAGCTGTAGGGCTTGCATATCAGTGCTTTATTGGAAACTTCACTAATTTGCAAGAACAGGTCAAGTTTCTAGAACAAAATACTTTAAAGATAATAATATCTTACCTATAATTATATTATGAAGTATTTTCATTTATTTTTCATTCCTAAATTTACTATTAGGTAAAAGACATTAAAAAAAACCTATTTCTGAGACATTTGTTTTCTGTGGAATGTTGGGATTCTTAACATCACCCGGTGCCCACAGAATGAACGGGAAGTGTATTATTGACCTTGTTGGGTTTTGGACCAGTTCCTGGGTGAGAATACATTTGACATGTATAGAAATAACCGCATCCTCAAGTGGGGAATAAGCAGTTGAAGCAGAGTAATTGTCATGACACAAAGATCTTGTTTTCATATAAGTGTCACTTCTGCTCTAAGATGAGGGAGAAAATAGTAACAAGACGGCGGACAGAATTATTCCACTGAAATGTTTTCCACAAAGCATAAGATGCTTTATTCTATCAGGAGATGGCATTTAGTGTGGAAAAAATAAACATTTCTTGCAAACGTTTTTAAGAATTTTCTCATCCTCAATAGTGTCTGAAAAGTTACTAACAAGCTTTAACAGTGATTTCTCTAACAATACTCTGTACCAATACACACCTTTTAGAACAGCTCACTCGCCTCACTCAAAGAATATCAATAACAGTGTTTCCTAAACTCTTTAAAAGCTAGGTCTTCTAGAAAACAACATCAATTTCAGCAACCTGGTCTTTATCAGACATTATAGCCCCATGTACTCTTCTCCTGTACACCCTTTCGAGTAGTCCTTTATTTGCAGAAGAGAAATACTTGAAAAAAGTAGTGTAGACCTTCATAGTATGACAATTTCTCTCTTTTATTGCAGCCATGGGTAAGCAGTGGAACTTTAAGGTATATTGGTGTTTGAGTTATCACTAAAACTAATGAATTTTGACCTCAGAGCTATTGATTTATTGAGACTCATTGCTGCCCTCCTACTGTTAGATAGGAGAAGGGGAGCTACCTCTGTTCATTTCTTAGAGATGCATTAGGGATTCTTTTATTAGTCCTCGTATAAGTTGGCTTAGAACATAGTGATTTGAAGAAAAATTATACTGTGTGGTAACAATACAGGCTGGATTGGCCAGGGCTAGCTATGCTTACTCTTTTAATACCATCAGGATAAAAAGGATGCTGTTTCATATCTATTGCTGCTCACCTGAAGAGGGGATGAGGAGGTGAGGTCCAATGTGGAGGCAGTCAGCAGAAGTAAAATAAAGCAGAGTGAAGCTATCACCGCTGTGCCAGGAGGTGTCTCTGAACAGGTTAGGGGATGGGTGAGCTTTGTGTAAAGGCCAGGCCCTTAGTCTTAGGGGAGACAGGTCTTAGCACAACACATAAGCTGAGTGGACAAAAAGATTTTGGTTTCACCCCTTCTCCTTAGCTGTGGCGTCCTATAAACCTGCATTGTATTCAATTTAGGCCTGGTAGGATTATAGTACTGTGCCTCTGTGTTAAAGAATGTGGCAGTTTGCCATTTTAATCTATGTGGCGTGTCTAAGCGATTCTTGCCTGCTCATCTGAACAACTTTTCTCCTCATCTGAGCTGGGGAATAAGGAGGAAAGCAATAGATGTGGGAAAGGCAAGCTGAACAGAAATTTCAGCTTTTGAATAATCTGTTCCTTCTTTCATCTCTTATTTTCCTGTCACAGTTTAACCACTTTACTTGCTCAAGTATAACAAAACTTGTATTTATTTATTCTTTATATGAACTCCAGCAAAATATTGGAGATTCAGCTCTCGGAGAGAAAAATCCAGGGCTACATTTATGTGTTTTATTTCAACACCTGGGCACAAATCTCTTCTATCTCTTCAAGGACTGCTTTATTTATGACATTATTCATTGTTTTAGATAAGTACTTGTCTTCTGAAGTTGGCTCTCGTAATGTTTGTTACCTCTGAATAGACAAAGGCAGAAGCACATTTTATCCTTTAGACTACTTGGTCTTTGTACTTTGAATGCATCTGTGAGATGGAGCCTCCAAGAAAGGACCAAAATAGTTATTTTGCCTTCAAGTATGAATAGCCCACACCTGGGGATGTGCTCGTTAGGTACTTACATTCTGCTTCCCACACCTCACATATCAACAGTTTTGCTCTCTTCTTTCACTTAGCCTAAAAAAACAAGAAAAGAAAAAAAGTCAAGGGTCAAAAACTATCCCAGCAACAAACACGTTACTCTTTTGTTCTGAAGTATGGATGTGACACAAAGGAGAAGTCTGAGGGATCTTATGAAACTTTACCAAGAAAGTTAGTTGCAGCATTCTAGTATAAAAATATGAACAATTATAGTAAATGATTGACATTTCTGAAAATACGTATTTTTTTCCTTCTGTTTGTCTCTCTAGGACTGCAACAGCACCTTGTCATTGTCATACTTTTTATAAAAGCTTAAGCCAAAGCATATATGAATATCTAGAGAATAGGGCTGTGTTGCAGAAAGTCATAGCTCTCCTTGTTTCCATGTAAGTTCAAGGTAATAATGACTAACCACGTATCTATATGAACAGTGAAACTTTTGGGCCTTCTTGCTGATGGGGCCGCCATTCTTTCAAAATTGCACATTTGCAATCCTCTCCCAATAATTTCTGCATTTAAGATGTA
>VXAK01006909.1:132767-218009 GCA_013399435.1 Arenaria interpres | reverse complement strand
TTTTGTATACCTCTACATATTATCAGACTTTAAGAATCCACTATATTATAGATAGTCTGAGATATTGTGCACAGAGATTAAGATACAGCCACAGCTGGGTTGTTACTACCAGAGAAGACAATGGTGATTTGAGTTTAAAACCTAATATGAAGGTGTAGGTTGCTTTTTTTTGGTTTTGTATTGCTAGACACTTAGGAAGTTGGGAGAAAAGAGCAATCTGGGAAAAATAGTTGCTGCAAAGGTTGACGTGTTGTATTTTATTACATCTTATTCAAAACATCATTAGTTAGATATTCCCTCTATAATATATTGAATAAATAATTTTGTTCCCAAGCAGAAGTTAGAAGGCGGAACAGTTGCTTACATTTTAAAGCTGTATTTTTCTTGAGAAGTGTCTGCATCTCATTGATAAAGAAACTGTTAGCGATACAAAGTGACTGAAACTCTTTAAATGCACCGTCACTGAGTAGATGTAAAATAACCCATCTTTAAACATTTTAATACACAGGCCAAAACACTACGAAAATTAATCCAACAAACATTTCGACAATTTGCCAACCTCAATAGAGAAGAAAGTATTTTGAAATTCTTTGAGATCCTCTCTCCAGTGTACAGATTTGACAAGGAATGCTTCAAGTGTGCTCTCGGTGTAAGTAGAGGAATGTGACGGTCACTGTGTACTGTAGTTGAATCTAATTGTTTTTTTTTAGTTCAGCAACTAATTAACTCCTGTTTTGATGCAGAGATGAGTTCTTAGATTTCATTAACAACAAAATACATTTATTGATTTTACTTAGAGCTTTCTCAGATGACTGAGAAATATAAATGAACGTTATAAAAGCACGGTTCATTAGGAGGGTAAGAATTGTACGTTATTAAATATGTTTCTTGGTCCTTTGTGAAAGTCAAGCAATTTTTAACCTGGTTTCCTGAGAAAATGAGACTTCTCAGCTTCTTCTGTTTGTAAATTTTCCTCTAATGCCTTTTAATCTCTACCAATTTCACATTTTGAGAAAGGACCTTAAGTCTGCAGGCTTTGTGAAAATAGACACAGGAGTAGAAATTAGAACATGAACATCAACGTCCATGAGAAGAGGAAATGCAGGAAATACATAGTTCTCATGTAGACCTAAGATAAAACACATGGAAATGCATTTTGAGTAGCACGGATCCCCAGGAAACCAGTCACAAGGAGTTTTGCTACTTATTGAATTGCTTGATTTTAATATATTTTAAATTGATTGAAGAGTTTCAAAGCTTCTGGAGATTAATTAGTAAAAATTGTAATTATGACATTGGAGGGTAGTGTTCCATAGTAAGGTCTTGTCTTCCTATTGAAATTTTGCCCTGTCTTTCTCCTTCCATTCTGAAGTCAAGCTGGATTATCTCAGTGGAGCTGGCAATCGGCCCAGAAGAAGGAATCAGTTACCTGACAGACAAGGGTGCAAATGTAAGTCTTCCTTCTGGTTTCTTTTCTCAGTTACTGTCTTAACAACCATGACCTGTTGTGAACAAAGGGGAATGGCAAGTCTAATCTTTGAGTTGAACACAGAAGAGCTGGGAAATTCAGCGTGTACAGCTATTATTCAAATATTATTAACTCAGGATTTGGGATCGGAGAAAATGCACTGGGTTAAGTAGAGAGATGGTGTCAGCCTTAGCGCTGAATTTGGTGGCTTTTGTAGCCAGTGAAGTGCTCACTTGTAGAATTTAAAGCATTACTGATGACTTTGTAACAGTGAAACATGAAAATTATTCTAAATTATTCTCCTCTTTGTTAGGAATGTGGAAATGAAGAGCTTGTTTAATCAGTGTTGAGCACTCTTGCAGTCATTGCTGGCTTATTTGCTTTACTTCATACCCTTAATGGTCTTTCCATCACCTGATATGGACTGTGTTATGGTATTTCCCATGCACCTCCATGGTGCAAGGAAGTATGTTCAGGCAGGTTCTCGTAGTAGCAAAATGCTTGGGATCTTCACAGTCATGATTTCAGTTGAGTCCATGTCCAACTTCCATTGAAACTCACTCAAAGGTAGTGAAAAGGTTTGAAAGCTTTGTATAAGAACGTACCTTGTACAACCATCTGGTTTGTGTTCGGTGTGCTGAGTGCGTGTTCCAGGGGGGCAAACTCTTGAGTCTGACCTGCAAGAGGTTGTTTCCACCAAGTACTTCGGCGGGTGCCTGGAGTTACTCAACACTGACCTCTGTAGGCAAACGTGGAGTTTGGCTTCATTTTGCAAGCATTCTGGATATTTGAATATGTTGTTAGCCAAAGCCTAATGACAGTGTAGGAGGAAACAGAGGAACAGACTTCTACAAGTGCAATTTGGAGATCAAATTCTACACGTGCAACAGGAATAATGGCTGAGTATTTTCCACTAATGTTGAAATATTCTTCACTTTTTCCATTACCTTTCTGCAGCCGACTCACCTAGCAGACTTTAATCAAGTACAAACTATTCAGTATTCAAACAGTGAAGACAAGGACAGAAAAGGGATGTTGCAGCTCAAGATAGCAGGTGCACCTGAGGTATGATGTTGAGAGTTGTGATAAATTTCCCAGCTTTGGTTTTCCTGGGAAGGGGTGGAGATTACTATACTCTTAATGAAGATATTCTGTATATTTTACTTCTGTTCTGGTGTGTAACTTCATTCTGGATTTTTCTGCTGTCAATGTAAATTTAGACTAAATGTGTGCTGCACTTTTGTACGTGCACATTTAAGCTGGGCACGGCACTGCCTGTCTCTGTGTGTGTACAAATACTTCAGTTATTGTTAAACTCTCTTGGTCCTCCTGTAGTTACAGCCAGTGCATTATATTTTAACATTTTTATATTCCAAGCATTCTGCAGTTGTTTGATTTTTCTTGTTCTTTAAGGGGAAGTTGGGTGTGAGCAGTCATCGTTATACTAGTCAGGTATTTTTGGTTTTAAAATAGCCTAAAAACTCATTAATTAAATGTTTTAGGATTTGCTTCTGGTGCTTCTATACTGGTATAATATACTGGCATAATATACAATATACTGTGTATTGGTAAAAGAAACTTAATTAAAAAATCCTAGCCCTTAAGTGCAACTTAATAGTATCCTGGATATGTATATGATTCTATGTCCTAAAGAGGAAACTGAGCAATTTCACTTTTGTGGAAAGGGGAAATACGAACGAGGGAAAATTTGTTCCCTCCTTATAGAGGCAGAGCTGGAAGTGAAATGAAATCTCCTTGGTGCAACTGGAAAGGAGTCCCTGTGGTAGAGCCAGACTGGGGGCAAGTGGGCAAATCTGTGCAGAGATGATGAATATTGGTGGCATTAAAATGAATAGCTTGTCTGTATGTCTCTTATCTTTTCCCCTGTCTGTATTTTTTTATTATTTTTTTTATCTTTTTTGAAATTGGGAAGTTTACTTTTTAAGGCGAAGAATAACTTGCTGCGAAGGGGTGGAAAAAAGATAGCACCTGTAAGAGCTTTAGGAATTAGCAGCTTCTCCAGAATTGTCATAATTATATCTGTGAAAGTCATAGGAGTTGTAAAGAACCGTGGTTGACTGAAAGTTTAACCAGGAAGCCACTTAATAAGCCCAGATTAATATTACATTTGGGTGGAGGGTTTTTTCTGAACTTCGCGTTTCAGATTTGCAACAGAAGAGGTAAAGCAAGAATCTGATAGTTCTTCCTCACCCACGTTTTTCTGTTTACTGTTTGCAAGTGTGTGTGAAGTTCTGATGCAATGACACAGCTGTTCTGCTCAGTGTTTGCAGCTACAATAAATCCTCTTTGTTGGTGACTTGTTGTTTTTTTTTCCTTCTTCAGCCTCTGACGGTGACAGCACCATCCTTAACCATTGCGGAGAACATGGCTGACTTGATAGACGGCTACTGCCGGCTGGTGAATGGAGCTACGCAGTCTTTTATTATCAGGCCACAGAAAGGTAAGGAGGTGTTTCCTTCTGGTAGTTACTAGACTCATATCTAGATTATTTTGTGCTTGAATAGAAGACACAAGGTATCAGCAAAAACCTCACTTGAAAGCTCTTGTCTTTCAGGGAGGAACCGTGAGGTACTTTTGTTATGAGCCACACTGAGAGTAAACATCACTCCATCAAAAATTACTTAATGGCTGATAATTGAAACTAGTTTTCAGAAATCACTGGTTTGCAGTATTCTGAACTTACCTAGCAGGTGTAAATAAGTTGTAATTAAAGGCACTCCTAACAGGGATGTGTTGTCTTGAATTGTTATTCCCTAATATACAAGTGGAAATTCTGAGTGTTTGGTTAGAATGCATTTGGTTAAGGTTCTGACTGGTGTTAATTTTTAAAAATACCTGCCTTCCTCCTACATACTCCGTTTAAAAACCTCGAGAGAAGTCTCATGAGCCTTTCTCATAAAATAAAGCTAAAGGAGAGATATGCATTTTGTAGTGCTGATCAGTCGATTTTGTAGCAATCCACTAGCCAGAAGCAGTGAGGCCAGGGTGCTGGTACACCTAACTTTAAAGAGAGAATTTTAATTAAATTTCATTAGCATTTCTAATTTCAGCCAGCTTTAATTATTGAAAAACACCCAAGCAAAGCTGCTTAAGAATGGAAATTTCTGTCCTCCTGTACTAATCTTTACTTCTGGAAATCAATCCAGCATTTTTGGTATCTAAAACACTGAATAAACTGTATCCTTTTTCCCTATTTGTAATACAAGAAAGTAGACAAACCATCCCAGAAGCTCTCCAGTCTAAAGCTGAGTCCCTTTTTAACCATTTTTTTCTTTCCTGTGCCCCTGGTTTTCCCTGGTCTGTAGTTTTTCAAATGGTAACATTGTTGACATCGTTCAGGTCTTTCCCAGCTCCATACCTAGCATCCTGCCCGAGCATGGAAGGAAAAGAGGAAAAACTGAAATTTGGTCATTCAGCAATGAAGAAATGTGATTGCAGGGTGTCAGATGTTTTTGACAGCACTTAGTAATTGTTCAGATTATTCTTAAATTCGTATATTTGTTATTACTGACCCTTAGTGTGTGTGACCAACCCTTAGCTCAAAGACGGGCAGGTCTGTTAGAATTAGCGTTAGTCGTGCAGCCTCACCTCCACGCAAAGGGAAATCTTCCCTCCACACCAGTATCAGCTCTTCCAGCCAACCTGGTGCGCAGCTTGGGGACGATGAACCATTGGCATGAAAATTCAACACCAAAAGGATAAGGTGGCATCAGTGATAATGCTAGTAAATAAACTAGAAATACAGTTGGCATCACAAACCAAGATTTTAATTTCATTAATCTAGTTTAAACCTGTGAGCGATTGCCTTTTCTGCCTCTTCTTTTCTAAAAGATCATGGTTTGGGGTTTGTTACAGTCATTATTCGCTCCCAGAACTTTCTTTTTAATACCCAGTGGTTTGGCTGTTCTTCAGCCTGAGCTATAGTAGTGAAAGTTGAGCTTTTAAAACTTCTTCATATCTTAACACATTACTTCTCCCCCCCTCACGGTCGTGCTAAGCTAACGGAGGACTCTGTCATCTGCTTCTTCCTTTAGAGGCACATATGTAGAGTAAATCCAGTTCCTGCCACTTCTGCACTGGTGCTATTTCAGAAATTGGGTCCATTCAGTCTACGTTGCCAGTGCTATTATCAGCTTTTCCTCTACTAGAATGGCTTGCTTTTTTTTTGGTATAAATGCTCATCAATCCACAAAGTACCTCTGCCTGAGGGTTTCCAGTTCTGCCGCTCACAACAGCAACTGCAGGCAGTCAAGCTGTTCGTCAGGTCTTAGCTCTGTTCATCCAGTGCCCAAGCTCTGCTTTGTGGCATTGATTGCACTCCCGTCACGTGTGTTTCCATTTCCCAGCCCAACCCTGCTCTGTCACCCTCTGGGCTGCTCTTCCTCAGGCAAGGGACCAGCTCCCAGACCAAATATCTACGGGATTTCCATCTCCTCTTCAGTACTTGTTCCGTGATGCGTAGAAGCAACCTGGGGTGCATCGAGAAGTTGGTCAGGTTTGGGACACCTGTCTTGTCCCCTCCTCCCCAAAGGTGTGACCTCTCTACGCTTTTTGCATTTCTGACCCTTTAATGGGCCAATAAGGAAATTAGCTGACCTTGGTTGTTACAGCAATAAATATAAGCAAGAGCCTCTCTGCACACCGTTCCTTGGCATGAAGCACAAACATTGGTCTGACCACCCTGAGAACGAGCAGTTTTCTCCACAATATGCCGTTAATTTTGGAGAGTTAGAAGAGGCCTAACTAAGATGTAAAATTACTGAACAGAAATTTGGTTCTGTTTTACTTCAGACCGGGACAGCCTGGCCAACAGGTGGAGAGAGGTTGTCCTGCCCCTCTGCTCTGCCCTGGTGAGGCCCCATCTCGAGCNGGAAAGGCTGAGGGACTTGGGTCTTTTTAGTCTGTAGCAGAGAAGACCGAGGAGGGGATCTGATCAACACCTATAAATACTACAAGGGTGGTTGTCAAGAGGATGGGGCCGGTCTTTTTTCACTGTTGTCCAGGGACAGGACAAGAGGCAACGGGCACAAACTTGTACATAGGAAGTTCCATCTAGACATGAGGAGGAACTTCTTCCCTTTGAGGGTAGCAGAGCACCACCTGCCCAGAGAGGTGGTGGACTCTCCGTCTCTGGAGACATTCCAAACCCGCCCAGGCATGTTCCTGTGCAACCTGCTCTGGGTGGATCTGCTCTGGCAGAGGGTTGGACTAGATGATCTCCAGAGGTCCCTTCCAAGCCCGTATCATTCTGTGATGCTGTAACCGCCATCTAAGATGAGCCAGGCACGTGGGTCCTGACTCCCTGCTGCTGTAGGTGGCAATAAAAATTGACCCCACTCCATTTGCACTTTTTCTTCCTAATTCTTGTCCTCCTCTGACCGAGTTTGCTGATCATTCAGCTGTTAGGTCTGATCTAAGCTCTGATCTGTGAGAGAGCAAGATCTCTGATTTTTCTGTGTGGTGTGTACAGTATTAGGCACAACTGGGCCTTGCACTGTGGTTTGCTGGCAGGCAGGAATGCAAAATAAATCAATGTATGTAAAGGAGTGTGTTTATTTGTGTGATCCTGTTATTGGTGTCTTTTAATGTAGAGCAGATGAGCAGTGATTGAGTTAAAGGAATATTACACAGCGCTTTGGGAACACTCCTCTTTATGCAAACATTAGGAGAATCCCTCCAGTTAAAACAAATTGTGGGGTTATTTTGTCTGAGGCTTCTTTTTTTTGAAGTTCATAGCGATGCTCAATGTATTAATTAAACATTTTGTAGGAGAGCTGTCCCTGCCACGATCTGCGTTCCCAGATCCCCCCCACGGTGAGCTTTGATTCTTCAAGGCACATCAAAAACAAATCATGTAGCAACTCCAGCTCCAACAGATGTGATTTCTCCCCTCTTTGAGCTTTCCCATCCCCGATCTGTTGTAAATTTACATCTTTATTGCAAATCTCCTCATAAATTATCCTTCTTGATTGCGAAAAGAACCTGTGTTTTTGTGATATTATCTGTCTCGCCATCCATTAATAATCCAGTTTTTCTTAATTTGGTAATGTTTAAGACCTGAACAGCGTTTGGCATATTTCCATTATGTTTGTTTTGGTTTTCATAAATATTTTGGTATATAGGTCCCGCTAGACCAATGTGGAAACTTTAAGCTTAATATTTGTGTTTCCATTATGACACTTAACTCTTAGAGGCAAAAAGCATAAATGAAGCGACTGATAAAAATTTAAACAGATATTAAGTAGCTATTTACTGATTGGACTTGACTAAAATTGGGCAGACTTCCAGACTTCCACACCTGATGCGTGGCATCTGGGTGTTGGGCATTTCTCTACTCAGTCCCATAACACTCAAAGGCGAGACTGTAGTTTTCTTTTATAACGTCTGGAAATTTCAGAAATTTTAATACAGGATAAGAACAAGCCAGAATTTACATTATTTTTGCGTAATTGCTATTTATCACTGCTTTCTGAAGGTGTGGCTCTGCCATTTTGTCCCAGGTCACTTTTTTCAGTACTGCAGTGATTTAGAGAGTGATAATCCATTTTAATTGCCTCTTCCCTCCTTCCCTTCATACTTCGATCTACTATAAATCACTGGTGTTTTACTAAAGGATCTGTAACTTCCCCATCGTCCTTCCCCACGTGGATATTAAGTGTCTCATCAAATCTAGTAGGGAAAAAAAAGCCTGATTATGTACCTCCAAGTTTTCAGAGAAGGACCGGCAAGGATTTGAAAATAGTTTACAAAGAGCTAACTTCACCTCTGGCTGCTAAACATTACCGTTGTATAATCTCAACCAAAGGTGAAATCGATACGGTGCGTTACGTGCTTTGATGATTTATTTCAGTCGTCTTACCTGGAAGTCCAAGTTGGCTTCAATTGTTTTATTCATGTGTTAGCACGTAGCGTGTCTGGGAGATAAAAGAAAAGCCTCTCTTACTAGAGAGATGAGGTACTGTCACACCTGCTGCAAGGTGATTTATTGGAGTTATTTGTTAAGAATGAAAAAAGAACTTTAATATTCTGTATACGTTGTTCTCTCAGATAAGAGTTGCTGAAAGGTCTGTGTCACCAGTTGGGAGGAGTTGTGTTGATACGCTGCTCTAAATATACGTCTAGAAGAGTCTTTTGAATTAACATAGTTTCCCTGAGAGATTGTGATGATTATTGTTTCAGGCACGTATACATTGCATATTGAGAAGGGTTGTTTGGAAGCTTCAATAAAATCCTAATCCTGTTTTCTTCTTGTTTACACAGAAGGTGAAAGAGCTTTACCGTCAATACCAAAGTAAGTGTTATGCTTTCTTTTCTTAAATTTAAAAAAAAAATGTTTTGAAACGTAGTTTTGCTTAAGTGACGCTTTAGGTCTTTTTATACGTGCTTAATTTTTATTGTTGCTTTTGGATTCTAGGACAAATAGCAGACGGTCATTTGGGACCATGGGGGCATAAATGACTGACAGCAGCACTAAACTAGACAGATACCAGAAATAAAATCAGAGGAAAAAAGTGCATAATGCATGGAACATATTTGACAGTAACAAAAGAAGGATGTTTTGGAAAAGACTTGTCTGGGATTCGGGCTATTTATTTGGAGTCCATGAGTAAATGTAATTATAGGAGCGATGCTAAACAGTTTTTGAATTGTGGTTTCAATGTGTGAGTCAGCCTATGCTCCTTTTTCCTATTCGTCCCTTTTTCTGCTTATGTGAAATACAGAAATATATTTTTTTTCTCCTATCATAGATCTGTCATGTCACCTTTTGTTAATAAAATTTCCGTAATGGGGCCAGTCTGAGTTGGGATCTCTAGGTTCAATGTAATAAGGAATGCCATTTACATAGCTAATACTTTTTAATCTTTTTTTTTTTTTTTTTTTTTTTTTAAGCTAGAACANNTTAAGATAGAGCAATGTAGAAAATTCCTTCTCTGATTGTAATTGTGGGTTTGTAGAAAATGCTAATCTCTGTCAGGCAAATGGAGTTGCCTTTTTTCCTCTGGCTGGTTTTATGGTGATGCTCTATCCAAGATATGCTGAGACGCGCTATCTCCAGCTCATAATTCTTACATAAAGTATGCTAAGATACCTCTCTGCACTTTTCTCCTTCCCGAAAAGGTAAATAAGGAAAGATTTCTATTTTAACTGCACTTGAACTAAGAATACTCCTTACATTGTTGGTATCTCATAACGCAGTGGTAGAAAACCCTATTAATTCTTCCTGCCGATTCTCTGCACTCCTGGTGTCAGCGATGAGGTCTCCATCCCATCTGGCAAGTTTTGATGGTTCTCTCCCCTTTCCATGTGGAGTTTTGTATTGTGGCCTCCTAAACCAGTCCTTGAACCAAACCATATATTTTTTTTTCTGTTTTTTTTTGCCATCTTGACTGCTTTCTCTATAGCCACATTCGGACCCAGTTTAAAGCCGGTTTCATCAGATTGTTTTTCTTGAACCTTTTTGGGCAGTGTCACCGGTACCCAGTAGCAGGAGATAACGGTTGAAAGACCAAATGAAATTTAGCAGTTTATAGTGTCTCATCGCTTCCTTTTTCCTGTGGGACACGGGGAACATACCTGCTCTGACCCAGCCACCTCATTCTGTTTCTTCCTCGATTCCTGGAAGGAGTCCAGAATTATTATTACTATTTTTTTAACTATTGGGTGGAGGATGGAACACAGTTTGTTCCTGAATCTGCAAGAAACTAAGGCATTTGGATACTAGTGATAGCTCTTCCTTCGCGGGTCCTGCTGCAGTCCTCACTAGCCAGGTAGCTTTCTTCTGGGGCAGAGAGAGAGGAGTTAAAATGCAAGAAGGAAAAGGAAATGAAAATCGAGGCTGGAAGCAGTGAAATTGGTAAATTTAATGTGCATTCATACAGAGGAGGAAAACTGGTTTTTACTTAAATAGGTGCAACCGAGAAGAGCAGAATAACTTTTTACATAAATTTTATGCTTTATTTTTATTTGTAGGGATTTCTGAAATAAAAATAAGGTTGGAAGGAAAAGCTTCTTCCCATTTTTGGGACACTTTACCAAAACTGAATTTGTACACTTGACTCTGTTGAAACAAAGGCTCCACACATGCTCTCAGTCTGGCAGCAGAGGAATGGGCTTTTTTTTTTTCAGATATATAAAACTACTAGCCAACAGCATCTTGCATCTGGAAAGATTTGCCCGTGCCAGATGAAATTCTAGATTTCTGAAAGCATGAAACGCAGTGCTCTCTTACCATTAAAATTGTGTTTCTGGATGTACGTGAACAAAATTTAGAAGAATTCATTGGAATTTCTGATCCTCGTGAACATTTACACCTTAACTACATTTAAAGGACATTGGTTTTGTTCATTTACTTGACGTGTAAGCTCCTTTAAAATTACTGTACAGGATAAGTCATTTTACAGACAAACCCTCAATTCGCACTTTATTTCCGGTAGATAATACAGAAAGTAGAAGCACCATGGGATTACACACATTGACAGTGTTTAGACATGTACAGCTCGATCTTAAAAGTTTGTGCAACTTGGGGTTTGTTTTTTCCCTCGCACTTGCCCTGTCGTCGTTAATCAGTACGCTAATTAAAACGGTAACGCATTCTCTGCGCCCTTCCTCCCCCGGATGGGTTGGAGATGGTAGATTCCTTGCTGACTTTTCTCCCCCTCCAAAGCTGTCGCTGCGGGAAATGGATTGGCCCTGCTAATTACAGTAGGTGCCCTGTTAGGATGAATTCCCAGTGTATGTGACCGGGAAGAATGTACAGCATTCAGCGATTCCAACCTCTCTTTTACAGGCTGGCCAACAATGAGAAGCAAGGAGTAAGGTCACACACGGTCTCTGTGTCAGGTAAGGCTCATTAACAAAAAAATAATATACAAGTTTATTTATAAAGCTAGCGGATGTTTAGGCAGATTTTTGACTCGCAGTTAGCTCGCTTCTTGCTACGTGGCTATTGACTTCCCCAACACGGGAGCTTGTAGCCTTTGTAGTGTTGTTTCTAAAGAGAAACTTTTTACAGCCGTCCTGGGTGGCGTCACTCGCCAGAACAGCCGGATCCCTGCAGTCACGCTGGGCCACAACACTTCAAAGCAAGGCTGCTCGTCAGTATTTTCCCTGAGCTTTGTAATGAAGTAGAAAGTCGGGGGCTAGGACTTCAATTACCTGGGTATGTGTTAATTATGAAGGAGCAGCTCTGACAAGTGAAAATAGGCAATTAAATATTAATCATCACTTTTCAGAAAGAAGAAACTTAATAGCTTTTTTTTTTTTGGTGGCTGCTGTTTAGATCAAAGCGCTTAATTTTTCCTATTGAAAATCACAACTTAATTGAAGGATGAGCATGTGAGGTAATACGTGTTGTTTCTACAGCTTATAGGCTTCTAAGATTTCTGTTGTTGTCAGTTGTTTTAAGTTTTTGTACTTGAGAGAGAATGTTTTTCTTTTACAGAACCTCAGAACAAATCCTTTTGAGGGATTGATTCAGTGTCTTAGTAGGAAATACATTTCTAAATCCTTATTAAGGAGGTTTTCAATGCAGAAGTGTATTAATAATATGATAATGTTCCTATAGATTTCTAGTATTTGCCTGTAAACTTCAGGAACCAATGTTGTGCCCCGGTGGAGTGTCCACCCCGAAATTACAGGGAGGCTGCAGCCCCACTTTAACAGTTGCCTGAGCATTTAGTGGCACCTGTTCAAAAAGCCCACATATTTCAACCGAGAAGGAGGAAAGATATGTAGATCTTTGATTAATTTCCTACTTTTCAGGTTCCTTTCCCCACCCTTAACCTATTTTTAAAGACGTTTGAGAGTCACCCCTTGGCATAGGAAGCCCAAGTAAACAGACCTTGTGCAAGAAAATAGATAAGAGGATTTGGAATTCAAACGCGTATCAAGCTGTAGAGGTGAAACAGAGCTTCATCGGTTACTCTTACCTCCCAGAGTCAAATAGCAGCTCTTCTTCCTTCAATACCTGTCAAGCGAGCGTGGGAGACAAGCAGGAAGCATGTTCAGCGTGTTCTCTCTTATTCTTACTCGTGTGGCTCGTTTTAGCTGTTAGAAAAAGTTAAAATTTCTTAAGTGATTAGTGCTGCGCCTTTTAATCGCTGCACTCACACAAACGAAGTTAATCTTCAGGACAAAAAAGTCCTAATCCCCTGCCACCTCAAATTTTCACCCTTTCAGTTTTTCTAAGAATGCTGATATACTTTAAATATTAAAAGCACTAATAAATGCTTACTTCATGACGCTTTATTGCTGTCACTTTGACTTTGCTAATTTAGGTATCTCTTGCTCGATCCATTGTAGTTGAAGTACTCGTGTCTGAGCACAAACTCACTTCTTCTCTACTCTTTTGAAGTAGTATTTTGATACTAATGTAGGGAACTTAGTTGTGATAGCACGGATCTCTGGTGTTTAGGGCGTCACAGAAAGGTGAATGATGGGGAGATCAGAGCTTTGCTGTAGTGCAGCAGAAACCCAAGTAGCAGCTCTGGAGATGAGCTGGTTGTTCAAGTGAACATCAAGGAATTTGTAAGGCTCAAAGCTGGCTCCTGGTGCCATAAGCAAAACAATAAAATTAAACCAGAAAATGTCCTTCTCTTTCTTTCCGGCACCAATATCAAAACCAATTAGGTATTTTCCCTATATTGTAGTAAGGGTTTTTATCTTTCCACAATGAAATCATTGTGTTTGACTCTTGCTTCTTATACCGTGTTACAAACTGCTGGAAGGGCTGACATAATTCTGGAATGATTCAAGCCATTGCATTTATTATTCATTCTCAAGGGTTCTTCTTTTTAATATGGGTACATAGAACGCTGGCATAGTTTTTTTTCTTGTTGGTTTGAGGTTTTTTTCCCCAAAATTATTTGAAATGCATCAAGTGTGGCACGGATGTCAGTATATTAAATTCAAACCGCAGACAGATTGTTGGGATGAAGTGGCATAATAAGGGTTTTTCCTCAGGAGGCGCTTTCTGTAAGAATCTCTGAGTCCCCAAAGGAATCAGCTTGTTATAAATGAAGCAATACTTCATGTAGATGTGAAGAAGTGTCACTCCTGTTGTCATGTATAACTGATCCATCAGTATGGAACAAGGGAGGCAACAGATGTAGGTGATGTTGAGTTAACCCCAGAGTTCCAGGTCAGCAGCAGCTGACAGCCGACAGCATCCAGCTGTGGGTGATGCTGTCTTGGTTTGCAGAATAAGAGCTTTTCTCTGGTGACATTTAGATGACTCGGAGCTAAGGGCTTCAAATAAGACGGGCTTTTATAACTTACTGACAGCTGTAGCATCCTTCATGCCTTTGGTAGTTTAAATCATAAATTAACTCCGCCACTTGTTTTCAGTGAGATTGCTCCACTTACTTTGGACCTCTCCCGAAGCTGAAGCTAAATAGCAAAAATCTAAGATAGACGTTGAGCAGGACAATTGAGCAGTCAGACATATCTTTAGTATTAATACCCTTAGTTCTAAAGGAAAGTTTCACAGTGAGTTCCCCACCACAATTTGGGGAAACCAGCAATAACCAAAAACATGGTTATTGGAACCACTGAAGCAGTGTGGAACATGATTTGGTGGTCTAAAAATTCAGGTATTTGTCTGAAGTTTTGTAGATTGAAAAATGAGCCTGTTAATGAAAGATGCCTTGTCTTTCTTTTTGCAATATTTATTAACATACCTTGAAATATTTCTGATCTAGCGAAATGCAAACTTGTTCTTTCCGAATGTTGCAGAATATTCCAAAGCATACAAAGATAGAACGTCTTTAAATACTTTTTTTTTCCCCTCTTACTCTAAATAAAGGCCTTTTCAAACTAGTGAAGGGCGAAGTTGGTTCCAGGAATCCAGAGCAGCAGATTGCTGGACCTGGGAGCCAAGAAATGTTCTCTTACAGCTGTGTGTCCCTGGTTTCACCACACACCTCTTACTGCCTCCTTCTGTTTCTAGTTTTCTGGTATTATTTGTCTGTCTCGCTTCTTTAAATTATCTGTTCCTTTCTCTGTGTGCAAGTAAGATGCCAACCAAATTTCCCCTCTTTTTTTTTTGAAGCATAGTAATAATCTTATCCCTCAAATTTTCCGTCGGGTGAGGGTGGGTTTATAAATAAATTTAAATAAAAAGCCTGATTAAATATGAGTTGGATTTCAGGTTCCTTTGGTAATACACCTGAAGTTTTGGTGTAAGTTATTGTGATTCACCAGAAGCAATTAGTGGTTTAGCTAACAGATAAATAGTTGCAACTTCTATCTCCTTCTCCCTCTACTTCTGCCTTTACATTAAAAAATAATTCTTTGTCCTTAGCCAAGAGTGTTCACTCAGGAAACAGCAAGGTGAAACTATTTGCTCTGCGCAAATAATACATCAAATCCGTAAGAAGCAGCATAGCAGTTTACTATAATTTTATTGACTAGATTTCCTGTTGTTTTGCTTGGAGTCACCTTCTTGAAGTGCTCTACTCCAGTTTACAGGAAATTATTTTGGCCAGCAGTTTGTTTTGAAATAGCAAACATTAGCCTCAGTAAGGTGATGCACGTATTTCCTGCTACACATATTTCCAAAAATAATAATTTACCGAGTCAATTATATATTATAAAAAGTTCTTCATAACATGAGATGAATAAAGCCTTAGTTTGCTTGCTCCCTTTTTACATAAATTCTGTCGGACACAGAGTTCTTTGGTTTCTGCTGCCCTGTCCTCACTTACATAAATATGGCTAGGAAGAATAAATACACTTTTTGCTTCCCTTGGCTAATCGCTCGGCCTCCTTTGCACTAGAGAATCCTCTGGACATAAATTTTTTTCATCGTAGCTCAAACGTTACTTTTACATGTGGTGCCACAGAAGATGACATTTCAGGCCCGCTTGTTTCAGCGCGTATTGAACAAGCAGAACATTGAAGGAGCCTTGGCAGTGGTAAGGTTCTTGGCAGCGTGAGGTTTATGGTTGGACTCAATTTTAACAGTCTTTTCCAACCTAAACGATTTTGTGATTCTCAGCAGTCACTCTTGACACTTGGATATTCAGGTATTGCTGAATAAAAGAACGTGTTTGTGGGGAGAGACCTGGAGCTGGAGAGATGATGGTAAGGAGGAAGATGAACCAGTTCTGCAGGAGCCAGCAGAAGGTGTGTGCCTGAAGAAGGTTTTAGGGGCTGCCCCAGGGTTGGTCTTCCTTCAAAGCAGGTGCTGGTTTTTAGCTTTAGTATGTGCTTATTTGGTGTAGGAAATTGAAAGGTGTTTAAAAATACCATCCCTGTTTCAGATGTTAAGGCAGGATGTTCGAGCCATCTAAGTAACAGACCCCAGGACACGTGCCTTTAATAGGGAAACAGGTATCTTAAAGAGAAATCTATTTGTCATCTTGTTCCCTAGAGCTGGCGCAGCTGATGTTACTAACACAAGTAGGGTTTTAAAATCAAGAGGAAGGGGTGTAGCCGTAAGCACATGGTAATACGATGGCATAAATTTCTAGAAATGCTGGTGTGCCATTGCCTCTGTAGAGGAAAAAGGGAAAAATTGTTTGCTTATAGTGACTCTGAAGGAAGTTGTAACTGCATCCCGTGGTTTAGATACATCCAGTAACGTGCCCTGCGAAGGAGAAGTCGGATCTCTTGGAGAGAACTTCCTGATAGGAACGGAAGGATTTTAACATCCTGAAAGAGGGGCTTCTCAGCATGTTTCCAGGTTCTGCTGTAGAATCACAAATTAATAGTCTAATACCATTACACTTCAGTCACACACTGTGGTTAACTCCTGATCACAGCAGTGGAGTGGCATGAGAGTTCTTCTCTAAGGTGCTACTGATGAGCAGACCCTGAGTTTGAAGTAGTTGTCAATTTAGTCATACCACTCAGTTGAAATTTCAGTTTGAATTAATCAAGTTCTATTTTGGAGGAGATAAGGATGATTTAAGTGAGATTTTTAGCAAATATGGTATAGTACCAAATGTGGTATAGTACATCTGTGAGGGGGACTTCCAAAAGGTTACCTAGAGCAAACTGAAATGTAGCAGGAGCCAAACGTCAAAACACAACAAACAGGAGAGGAAAAAAATAATAAATATCTTCCCCTAATTTCAGTATTACACCACTTCAAAATGTTCCTAATGAGGGAGATGTCGGCATGTGAAGGGACCTGGATGTATGGGGGATGATGCGGGCTAATCACAAGCAAAGCTGGGAGCAAGGATGGAAAGACAAATAAGATTTTGTTGAATCACTTCTTGCAGAGCACAGTGTGTGCTCTATTTAGTGATTCCTGTGCTCAAAATGAAGGTCTGCCCTGTGCTCAACTCTGAAAGAGTTTCTTGTGTAGGACTTGGATTTCCTAGTTCCAGTTGCATTAGTTGGTAGGGGGGAGAGGTGTTCTTTGCCTGAAGTTGTATAGTTGGGCTTTTTTTACATGCTTGTTTTATCCAGTCACTCCAAAAAGACAACGCTGAAAAGTTTAAGTAAATTTTGAAGATGAAAAGTTGTATCTTAAGAATCATAGAATGGTTCGGGTTGGAAGGGACCTTCAAGATCATCCAGTTCCAACCCCCCTGCCATGGGCAGGGACACCTCCCACTGGACCAGGTTGCTCAAAGCCCCATCCAGCCTGGCCTTGAACACCTCCAGGGATGGGGCATCTTGAACTTCCCCGGGCATCCTGTTCCAGTGCCTCACCACCCTCACAGTAAAGAATTTCTTCCTAACATCTAACCTAAATCTCCCCTCTTTCAGTCTTGAGTGCTTATGACGGGGTCTGCTCCCTTAATTATGTCGTACTCTACAGCTCACTTCTGAAAAGGAAGACTGACAGTGTTAGCATAAACTACATAGTTCTACATTCAAATTATTAAGTAATTAGAGGACTACAAAGGCTCTGTGCAGGTATAGCTGTGCTGTATGGTCACAAGACAGGAAGACATTCAAGCCTAACGTCGTTTACAGATTAATTTTGCGAACCTTGAGCAAGTCATTAGTCTCCAAGTTCACAAAGATGCTTGCTTCTTAACTCACCCAGCTTTTCTGATAATTAATAAGAAAATATAGTTAAAGATACCCTTAATGCTAATAAATTACAGTATTTGAGATTCCCATCACGGTTGAATAGACGGGTGTGTTCTCTTTTTGTATTTTAGATGGACTAAAATGTTTCTTTTCATGGCCAAGAAGACTAGAGTGAGCTGTGGTGAGAGTCTAAACAGATTTCCACCGTTTCAGTGCCCTGGAAGTTACCGCACTGATTTCCTCAGTCTGGGGTGTGGGTTAAAGGGTTCTTCCCCTCCTGCTCCCCTCCGTTGTGATCCATTCGAGTTGAGCAGGCACTTTTGCTTTGCCAGCAATAACACTGTAGTGTGACTAAAGAAACGTTCCCTGCGGTATTAGGTTTGGGGTTTTGTTGTTTCTATATAAACATACTTGATGTGACAACTGCATAGTGCTCATTTTATTTCAAAAGCTTGAAAACAAATAGATTTATTCGTTCCACAGGGATTTTTTTCAGGCTTTTTTCCTCAAATTTGTTCAGGAACTTGATGATCTTTAAGGTCCCTTCCAACTCTAACCATTCAATGACTCTGTGACTAAATAGAATGGGACATAATTCAGTTTCAGCCTTCCAGTACTGGGTAATTACTCAGAAAATCCCAACAAGGAGCTCCAGTAGTAATGGCCCTTTAGCCTGGTCACTTCCCCTCTAACATAATCTGTTGCACAGCAAGTGATTTTTTTTACACAATAATTTTCACAAATACATAGCTTTAAAAAGGGGAAACTAAATAAAAAAGAAGTCCAGGGCAATTTTCAGCAGCATTTCTGCGCTTTACGGGCATTTGGGTAGACACCACTGGAAGCCAGTATGGAACGGGCATTTGGGTAGACACCACTGGAAGCCAGTATGGAATGGTCGAAATCTTTCTAAGCAGTACTATTTCAAGCAGGTACTCTCTCTCTCTAAGCTCCTGAAAAAGTCTTGGAACTTCTTTTTCTTAACTTAGAATCAACTTTTTACTTGAATAAACTTCCTTTTGTAGCTGGACGTGAAGATGTGGTGAGTTTAAGAAAAGCAATCTCCCCTGTAGAAGGCAGAATAGTTGAACCGACTTGAGACAATAAATCATGAAGGCAAAGAAATGCAGAAGAGGAGTTGGACCGTGTATCACAGGGCATGAGGACGTCATGACTTAAAACCACCTCTGTTGGTTCAACGTACCCTTCCTATGAAGTAGGTTCGTGAGGTTTCAGGCAGCTTCTGCCACCCATGGATCGGTGCAAGTGAACAGCATTTCAGCATTTCAAGCTTAAATTAGGTTTGTAGCCTGAGCAGATGGGTCAAGAGTTGAAACATCTCTTCCCTTTTCGACAGCTTCTTTTGCTTCCAGTGACTCTATACCTGCTCTTCTGTTTCAGTACACCGCATCGGATTCCTTTATTCTCATTTCAGTAGTCTCTTAAAATAGCTACAGTGTTTTTTTTCTTTTCTTTCATAGTATGTCTAAAGCTTCTTCTGCATGTTACCTCCGGTTTGTGTTAGAACGAGAGCGCTGAAAGTTGTGCTGTGTGACGTTAGGAAGATAAGTCCCCTGGAGTGCAGTGACGTTTACACGTGGAAATACTGATACACTACCTTAGGCAATAATTCTGCCCTCTCCTTGCATCTCTTTTATGTTTGTAGCATTAAGTCTGATTGATGTTCTGTCATTTTCAATGACATGTAAATTTTCACAGTTGACGAGTGATTTCTGTTTGTTTATCCCAGCAGTTTTTATAATGGTACTTGGTTGTTCAGGATACAGTGATAAATCTCGCCCACTTGTTTTAACTTTGGATTAAAATTGCCATCTTGGCAAAGCATGGGTTGTACATGGGAGTGCGTTACCCGTTAGATTTGCATGTGTGAAATTCAGTACGTGGCCTCCAGATTGGACTGTGATTGAACACAATACACACCTTTAAAAAAATTATGCATGTTATCCCTCAAAATCTGGCCACTAAAAACAGCTCAGCTCTGTGGAGATGATTCTTTTGTGTAAGTATAGCTGCTTTGATGGTTCTTAGGTTTCCAGAATCCATGAAAAATGTGACTTTTTTTTATTAAAAACTAATTCTCCTTTTCCACTCCTCCCACCTCTGACTAGTATGCTGTCCCAGTATGCTGCTTTGTAGTACTGGGCTTCTCTCGTACCACCTGTACCTCCAGCCTGTATAACTCAAGGTGGCTGGACCTCACTCTTGAGTGTTAACAGTGAGGGACTACCAGCAACAAGATGCTGGTTTTTACTGGATTGGCTTTTTAAACCACCTCTCACATTCCCTGAGATAGAGGGTTAAAAAAGAACTAAGCATGCTTTAGAGTTTCAACAACATTCCTATATCCGTTTGCGTATACAGAACTGTAATGTAAACCTTTACTTTTATGTTCATTCATTGTAGATGTTCTCTCCTGTCTCTTTTCTTTTATTTCCAAATAATTTGTTTCTGTTTTTTCTCTTTCCTTTTCTTGCCTCTGTGTAAAGGAGTCAATCACTGTCAGCATAAAGTAAAGAAAGCTAGACGCTTTCTCCCTTTCGTCTTCTGTTCCCATGAGCCGCCGCCTAAGGGTACTGCACTGCTCTTTGTATAGGCTGCCTTTTTAACCCAAAAGCTGAATATACTAACGCAGTTACTGTGGTTGTTGTTTGTTTATTTTTTTTCTACTACTTTAGCCTCAGGTAAACAGAGTTCCAAGAATAATGTCATTAAATTTCTGCCACCCCTTTTCCGTCCTTTCGAATTGGATTTTCGTGCCGTGTCACTTGCTGGTCCCCATTTTTGTGGGGGACTTAGTTTTAAGCATCATATTCTACAATGACAACCGTATTAATTATTTCAGTTGTATGGCTCTGCAGCCCCCCGAATACCCATGGGGTTTTTGGTTAATATATTTTTACTTCATTCTTGGACCCCTGATCCAGCATGCTTATGAATGAAATGGAATAGCAACAATAAGCATCAGCTAAGATCACTTTGAATTAAATACTGAAGACGGTGATGCTTTTGGCTGCATACTGGTTCAGCGTTTGGTCTGGACCAGTTTGGCTTTGTTAGGGGTGAGAAGAATTGGAGTAATAGGCGCATTACTTTTCCAGCGTTAATGCTCATTATCCTTTGATTTATAAATAATGTCTAAAGTGCATCAGCTTGTGCTGGGCTATTGGTGTGCAATAGGGCTGCTGCTGTAAATGCAGAATATGGTGCTCATTTGAACGTCTTCCCAGTAGAGCTGCCCCATTTGCCACTCGTTTAGATTTTGACTGTGTATAACTGCAATATGCTCTGTGTAATTAATACTTAGATGGTTCCATTTCTTACTCGTGTCTTAGCGATAGAACAGGAGCGCATTTCCTTTGAATAGGGTCAGCGCCCACTCTACTTACCCAAACTCCTAAGTGTGTGTGCAAAGTCAAATTGAAGTGACTCACCTGGCTGTGGGAGATCTAATTTGGAGTGAAGTATTGAGTAAAACCAGAAATGGACATTTCTTAACAATGCCTTAAAGAAACTGGTTCCACTCCCAAATTAAATTTTTGTGTAATCTTGTGTTTGAAAGTCATTAACTCTTGTTACATCACACAAGCTTCTTAGAACATATCTTTGTCCCTTGGGTTTTAGGTGAGAAGTCTTAAATTCTGCTACTTTTCTGGTTTCTCTTGAGTCAGGTATATAAGATAACTGCAGTCTGAATACTTTTGGATTACTCATGAATTTAATAGTATATTTTCCCCTCCCCCTTCTCTGTCCCTTCTCTCTCCCCCTCTGTTTTTCTCTTTCCTTGCATGCCACCTGGATCTGCAGATGAAATTAGTGGGGACGGTAATATGTTTTCTAGTCTGTGTGTTACTAACGTGCGATATGCAACCTTTATATCCGTATACCACTTAATGCACATTTCAGTCATAAATTTTATGCAGATTTTAATATTAAAAAGCAGCCTGCTTTGGGCGTTAGCCAATCACTATTGTACTTCACAGGCTGTGCAGCTAACACTTGCCGCTAAACTGGAATTGAAAAAGGCAAAAAACCCCAACTATTTCAGACCCACAGGGCTGCGGTACTGCATGTGTGTGCAATGAGAGCTCTGGCATGATGCAAAGAAGGTTTATAGCTTTGCAAGAGTTGTCCGCTCAGCTTGATTGAAATGGTGGTATCACAGATTATTTTTTTTTGGTCGGTGGGTGAGATCAATGGAAGTGACAGGTGAGAAATGAGCCTACGAAATGATGCTTTACAGGCATGGGAGCATCAAAGTGCTCTGGAGTCCACTCCTGCTCCTTGCGTAAAAAGCTGCTGTACAAGATAGATTAATGGAGATGGAATACACGAAATATTCATCAGCTTTTAGCCACTCAAACTTCCCATTCTGAAGACGGATTTTAATCTTCTTCTTCAAAACTTTGAAATTTATGACAAAATATTTAACTTTTCCAGACTTAAAAAGTCTTTTTTCTAGAAAATTTGCTATCCTCTGCAAGCAAATTGGGTTTGGGGTTTGATTTTTCAAGAGATTTTTAGGTGTTTTTCTAAAGGATTCCATCTGATAATGGAAAAAAATCAAACTGCTACGACTGGTAGTGTATGTGTCTTTATTCTTATAAATAGGAGGGACTAAAAGAAATTAAAAGCAGGATGCAAAGGAAGATGGTAAGAAGAAATAGATAGTGTCTTGTGGCCTTCCTGTCAGTAAAATATAAAGGGGGTGTATAAATTCTCATCTCCTTTCTCTCCTTCGGATGTAAGTCATGCTAAGGTGATTCTACCCAAATTTTCTTTCTTTTCTTAAGCATCACAAACTCAAAGGGAGGGTTTTTTTCTGTCATAAATTCAGAAATTTTGTTTCAGATATTAACCCTACATCACTTTTTATTGGTGTTTATCATCTTCTTTAAATTACTGTCTCTACCTGGAGGAAAAAGTCATGAGAAGGGAAATATTGAGCAACCTGGTCTAGTGGGAGGTGGCCCTGCCCAGGGCAGGGGGGTTGGAACTTGATGAACTTTAAGGTCCCTTCCAACTCTAACCATTCTATGATTCTATATCAGAGAGGTGGTTAAAATCATAGATTAGCTATTATGGATTTAATATACTGAGGTATTTTTTCTACTGTTTAATAAATGCATTCAGATTTAGTGAAGCTCAAATTGGCTCACTCACCTTTACCACCAACACTGTATTTTTGTCCAGAAGTGACCCATTGGTATTTCCATCTAGAAGAATTTAGGGTTGGCCAACTAAAAGATGCGAGAGAGCAGCGGTAAACTAATATTTGCAAATATTAGTTTTATTAGGCTTAGGAAAGGCCTCCAAGATAGAACATCTCCTGGAATCGCTGCTTTGTTACGAGTGTTCAGCTCTTGAGACTGCTGTAGAACATTTTGCTTTGTAGAGCAGCCTGGAGAGCCAGTGGGATCTGCGATATCTCTTAGCAGACATGGTCATAGTCTCACCAGACTTGGTAGTAGTCTCCTCCTGCATGACTCTAATCGTGCGGTAAAGGCCACGTGTGAGAGAGGTCAGTTATCTTCATTGCAGAACACTTCGAGCATGTCACTGTCAGTGCCTTGATTGAATTTTCCTCTAATTCCCAGAAACTATGCCAGATGTGTACAGGAATTATTTCCTCAATTCATATTATATATTCCTCTCCAGAGTGCTAGAAATGTAACAAAAAAATATTTGTTTCATTAATTGCATACATTTAATTTATTTGGATTGGCTACTGAAGACATTTTTAGTTTCAGGCTGGTTTCGGGCAATGTATCAAAACCATGGGAAGTGCTCTGCGGTGTTCTGATAATGCTTTTATTATCAATGAACTTGATTAATTTAAAATAGAGAGATGAACAAGCCAAGCCATTTATCACATTTTATAAGCACATAATCTAGTGTGACAAATGTTTTGGGTTTTTAAAGACCAGTGTGGCACCAGTTCTAGTTTCCAGACTTTTAAAATTCTTCTTAGATATGTTTATATTATCTTTCGTTCAGCACATATTTTTTTTTATAGATTAAGAACTTTCTGGTATCCTCAAATATTTACTTATATTAAGAACTCATATATATTGCACTTAAATCTTAAAACCATCTTACCACAAGGAAGCAGAATGATTTATCCCCATCACATTGGTGTCCCACTAATGATTTCTTTCAAATGGACGCTTGTTTTTTAGACCAAACTGGGGCTTATTTTCTACAAAAACATTAATTTATAGTGTAGGGAGAAAAAAAAACATACCAAGAAAGAGATTAGCGCCTCTGGAGTGTGCTGCCTGTTTGGAATTGTGCACTGTCTCTGTAATTAATTGAATTTTCATTAGATGACTCAGTTTTGCTGTGTCCCAAATCGAAATTGCCTAGCAAAAATTTAAATGGTATAGAATTTCCTGATTCTGTTTTTACAAGACGCGATATATTCCTACAGGAGTTTGGAAGAAAATTAGCTTTAATTTTATACAAGTGGTAGGAAGTAAGGATCGTGAAGCTATATCTGCTCACTGAAGTGTGTTGAACTTCAAAGTTTATAGGCAACCTGTAGTTTCCCAATTGTTGAATATTCAGTTTGTATGAAAATGAAGCCTCTTGTTTATGTATGTCTATAATATTTATGAGCCTTGCTCTGGTTTCAGAGTTGATTTAAGTTGGTTGAAGTGAGGGCTGCTGCCAGAAGGGATCATCCCATCCTTCGTTCTGGTCTCACCGTGGTTTTGTCCTATTCTCCATTCAGAACCTCTAGAAATGGTGCAGGGAGTTGGAGGGATGTACACATGCTCCAGGGCAGAAGGGGGAAAAAGGGGGAGTAAATCATGGCTTTCCGGGGTGGCCCAGTATTTGATCATCTGAAGCCAACCCTGAAAACCATGTACTGGCTTTGATATTAACTCAATTTGGAGACCCTCTCTGTGCATTCGAAGTCGGCGAGTATAATTTAACAGCCTTGAAGTGAAAAATGGTCTCGCTCTTGTGACGGGGTTTTGTAACCCCCAGAGGAATTTATCTGAGCGTTATGAAATGACCCACGCACACTGGAAGTTCTTTAGGGCAAGAGAAGGACCTTCTGATATGACTTGACACCATTTAAACCATTTTGAGAACAGCTGATGAAAAAGTCGTAAGTTTTAAACAGAGGAAGAAATAGGCTCTCACTTTACTGAAAATTCTTGAGAACGAGTTGTTTTCAAACACTGTCCGTGAGAGAGTTTGATTCTTGACAGCAAAACTGGGGGTGAATTTCCACTGAACAAGGAAAATTGAGACTAATGAAAGAAAAAGGGGTGTAAGGCAAGAGTGTGACTTAGAAGAGCTTTTCACTATAGGAGACTCTATGGAAAATAACTTCCTTAGCCCACTGACGGTAGGGAGATGCTGCCCTGGAACATCTTTACTGTCTGTTCTACCTCTTTGACATTAAAAACTAGCAAACCCTTAATCACGCTTTATTGAAGGTAAAGCAATTTAATCCGTTAATAATGTTTTCTCCTTATTGCAGTGGAATGTTCTGTTTAAAAGATTTTAAGTCAACAGCTTAGATGGGTTTCAGTTACAGAACTGCAACTTTTTTGAACACAAATGAATCTTCCTTTTTACTCCTTGTTGAATGCATCTATGTGACATGTTATAATTGGCACGGGGTCATTATCATACCATAAATTATGCATGAGCAAGTTTTATTCATGCTATTGTAAATGCGTCCCAGCAGTGTTGAAGTTGGGGGTTGCGACATATCAGCCTTGATAAATTGAAGATATTGTTCTGGAGAATTGTTTTCATCTGCTTTTCCCGAAACTCTTCGATTCCTCCCTTTGCAGAGACAGATGACTATGCAGAGATTATAGATGAAGAAGATACTTATACAATGCCATCAAGTAAGTACAATGGTTGACCTGGGAACTTTTCTATCTAGACTTTTTCTGGGTTTAGCAGGGACTGAATCTTCTATTTCAGCCTTAAGTAATATGTGTGTAAAGAAAATATTCCTTATGATGTTTTGAAAACTGATAAATTCAGTGCTAAGTTCAGGTTTTTGAAGCAAATAAAACCAAGTTCTGTTTTGCTGCTGTCAGGGACTTTGCATTGAAATTCTTCTTATGTCTCAAAATGTAGAATTTTTGATTGTGATGCGGAACACAGCATTTAAAGAACGGATAAGATGTCTGTGATAAGAGCAAACCATTCGGAAAGCTTCTGTGTCTTGGTGTCTGACTGTATCTCACCCCTGCTCTAGGACAGACTTGCTACTCTCAAATTCCTTGATCAAGGAAAGTCATCTGTATCACATGCAATTTTGTTAAAGATGAGAGACTTCAGGAACAGAAATAAAAATACTGAGTTCTTCTGAGTCTTCATCTTTTAAGTCAAAAAATACGATGTGTTGGCCACCACGAGGATTTTGTCTTAGGGCATATTTGAATTATAATATAATGTTAATCTGTCAAGGCTAAGGAATTTAACGTGGAATCTGGTATTCTAACAGTTGTGTCTGCGAAATTACAGTTGTGTTTTGGCAAGCAAGGACTTCTCCAGAAGTAGACAATCGGTCAATAAGTTGACCTGCAAAGACGTTGGGTGTCATTAATGTGAGAGGGGTGGATGGTGGTCACCGGCACCATGTTCTGCTGAAGAACCATGAATCTCCTTTAGGTTTTCTAGAATTTACGGTGTCTCAATGAAGTTTCATGATGCACCTCAATGTTCACAGCACAGTTTCCACGATTGTGGAACATATTTGAAAAGCAAGAATATATGTTTTGAAAAACATATATATTTGAACATACATATTTGAAAAGCAAGAATATATGTTTTCCAGAACTAAACAATGTGTTTTGAATGTCTTGCAGTAAGTCACTACATGATTCTACTAAAATAATTGCAGGATCAAGAAGTACTGTGATAAACTACTTTTTTTTTTTTTTTCCTTAACATATTAACTTTCTGTGATCTATTTTTTTTTCCTAATATTTTCATTTAAATTCTCATGGCGGTAATTACTTGCGGGCCCAGGCCTGGATGATGCTGAACTCTTAAGTATGCCTTCAATTCAAAGCCCATGAGATGGGTTGTTGAAGCGAAATTCGCTAAGCGCTTTGCCGGATTGAAGTGGTCTCAAGTGTTCAGCTCCCAAAGGACTGAGTCAGTAAAATCATAAGAACAGACCCGTGACTTCTGCTAATGTAAACTTAAAATTGCATCAGTATATTTCTTCATTTAAAAAAGAAAATTATGTTAAAAAATGTTTGTCCTTGTCTTGATTTTGAGAAGCTCTATCTAAGTAAGCATTTGATTTTTCTCTTAATTGCACTGCAGAAAGCTATGGAATAGATGAAGGTAACAGGAGACCCTTTTACCCATCCCTGTATGCTTGCAGTTTGGAATGATGTGGAATTTTTAAGTTTACTATTCACTTTCATTTAATAAACATTATTTATTTATAGTTAAACCAGTTAGCTTTGGGATTTTAAAGAGGAAAATGCACAACTTACCAAAAAAAAAAAAAAATAAAAAAAAAAATAAAAAGGCATTTATCACTTGGTTATCCAGCTCTAGGTGACATTGTTTCCGTAGTATTAATGAAGTC
This sequence comes from Arenaria interpres, assembly GCA_013399435.1. Taxonomy (NCBI): domain Eukaryota; kingdom Metazoa; phylum Chordata; class Aves; order Charadriiformes; family Scolopacidae; genus Arenaria; species Arenaria interpres. The sequence continues at coordinate 190,932 of VXAK01006909.1, read as the reverse complement.
AAAATCACCAGTCATGATGTCCTAAGCTGGTTGATTATATTTTTTTTCTCTGAATAACACAAGTAGAGATGAAAACATATACTGTATATGCTTTTCTGCTGTTCCTGAAATATTTTTCCATGTCTGCTAGAAATTAAATTGCAAATGAAGTGATTCAATTGCAATTGATTAAATGTTTTGCTGAAATACTGAGCCATTTTTATCAGTGATATTCTCAGTCTGTTAAACCATAAAGTTAACAAAATTGCACAAGTCCACAAAACATCTCAATTTTACTTCAGTTACACGCTGGTAGAGTTGTAGTGCCCTCAAAATTTTGCTCTTTCATTTCATTTGTCACGCTCTTGTTCCTCTATTTTTTTTCTTGCAGTTACCTCTTTAAAAATTCTCTGGGCTCATTTGATGGTTCCAAAATCTAAAATACCGCATAGTGGAGTTCTCTTAAACATATAAAGGCACGTGTGCTAAGATTGTATTTAATATAGTCGGTATTGCCCTAGGCTATTTGTATTGTCTTTTACTAGCTATAATTAAGAAGGATTCAATTATGTCTATTGCATTGAAATAAATAATGCATCGCAGCCAATTTAGCAAATTAGATTCTGCAATTCCTTTTTCATCGCTTTGACTCAGATATTTGTTTAAGAGGTTTCCACTGTGTGTACACGGCATTTGTATAGGTTGGTGTGCAGCAAATGTTAATCTTAGTTATTCATCTGTGAGACATTTGAGTGACTTACTTTGAGTTTTGTATCTTGTGGATTATTTCTTTGCCCTTCATCAGAAATTTGATGTTTTAAGTGCGTTATATTCTTATAGCCAGAGATTATGAGATTCAAAGGGAGAGAATTGAGCTGGGGCGCTGCATTGGTGAAGGACAGTTTGGAGATGTGCACCAAGGAGTTTACATGAGTCCGGTAAGCTTCACTTCACAGTAAAACCTTTCTAGTTAAAAAAGAAAATAAAAAATAAATGTATTCTTTAGATATCTTGGTCTGACTCTTCCAGAACAAATCAAAATTGACTTTGTGATTTATTTTTCTGCATAATCAGCGTGGAGAATATATCCCGTGTTTTAGACAACTAGAAAACTAGCTCCCGTTTCATTGCTCCTGTATCCCCATTTCTTACAGCTCGGGAAAGGAATCAAAAGAGCCAAATAAATTATTCAGGACCATACCAGAGCCACTGACTGAGACAGAATTAGATAGAAGTCATTGCTTTCAACCTCAAAAATACACTTTCTTCTTTATTTTGAGTGTGTCCAACCGTGGTGAGGACGCGGCCTTTTGGCCATGCTCCCCATGTGAGCGTTCGGTGCTTTAGAACCTTTTCCAGAGTTAAAACCAGTATTTACTGGTGTTCAGCCTGACTTGGGTTTAGGTTCAGTGTTCAGAGCAGAAGCTGCCAACTGTGTCAGAACAAGGTAATATAGCCTCCAACAGAGGGACAATAATGTTCAACAAATGTGTCTGCTTCTCCATCAAGCATCTCCTTACATCTCTCATGGAGAACCTTGCATGTTAATAAAGTTAACTGCTTTTTCCGGAAAGAAAAAATACAAAATACTTGGGCACCTTTCCAGCAAAACCCCAATGCCCAGAAGTCACTTGAGTGAAGCTGGTGAGGTTAGCAGGACTTGTGTAATTTAGACTGGTCCTTACGTGGTTTTTCTAGACTGCAGCTGCAAGAATTAAGATTGCAATTTAAGTGGATTAAAAATTAAGTTTGTGGGAAAAAGCAAGAGAAAGCTGGAAAATTGTTTCGTTTCAACCAGTTTCAAGGTTATAATAAACTAATTCTGCAAGTGTAAAATGAAGATTTGTTTCTCGTTTGGAGAAATTAAGTGTGTGGATTTTCGATAGATGAAGTAATAATTCATGTGGCCAACAATCTAGCTCTAACTTAGAAACAGTATTTTGTAGAATCAGATGGTTAGGGTGCTGGGCTCGGTGGATTAAATAAATCAATCTTTAATGCAATATTTAAGTAAATAAATAAGGATAAATGTTATCTATTTCAGTCAAGTTTGAACTCTGTTCTGATACCTTCATTTAGAAAAGCAGATCTGATGTACATTGTATTAAGGGAGATTCTTATTTTTCATTTAATCCTGTCCACGTTAACATTACTTGAGGAGTAATGTTTCACTGGACTAGGGGCACAGTGGATAAACCTAGCGCTCTGTAAAACCAACTAAAGGCCCCTTTTCTTAGGGAGTAATGTTTTGAAAATCCTGTCTTTCTCCATTCTTTTTCTTGAATTTTATTCAGTCATCCTGTGTCTAGTGTGAGGGTTTTTTAAATGGCAGCCTGCTAATTACTTTTTTTACTACATTTCAGACACTTGGATAGGTGAAGGGAAAACAGAAAGGTCTTATCATTAAATTTTAATGTACTAGTCACAGAGTGTAACTTACACTTTTGGAAGAAATCTTACAATAGATTAAAGATTAGTTGCAATAACATGATGGCGTTTCCATCTTTGCATATATTCAGCTCATGTGCAAAAACATAGGGCAGATTTCTGGCCTCTTGTTCCGCTGGCTCAAATTTGAATCCCAAAAATATCATTTGTCCCTGTTCATTGAACTTGTGAAGTTCTTATTCTAGTGACTGTGCAGCGTCCACCTCTTCTCAAATGCTGTTACTACCAGGTATTTCTGAAATATCACATCCAGCCTGTATTTATAGGGTACTGAATGGAAAATGAACGTATACATACAGGATCCTATTGCTCAGATGGAAGCGATTCAAATAAATCAGCCTTTAAAGACAGTAGTGCTGTGGGATTAATCCAGAAGTGTCATTTAAAATGGTGCTTGCTGCTCAGTTCACAGAGTGTTGCCAGTCTGATATATCCTTGCTATTCTGTCTCTTATCCAAAACCAAAACATCAGCAAAACTCTGATATCAGGCCTTTCCCCATATTTATTTTGCAAAGCGTCTGGAGGCTTTGCTGGTTGCAGACTCTGAAACTCTTCCTTTTGTATGAGGTGTTTCAAAAACTCTATCTGTAACACCAGGAGAGGGGTTGGTCTTGCTGGGCTCCACAGGTCTCATCCGGTGTTGATTATTGAATCCTGATTTCCGAAGGGAATAAAATCATCTTAATTTCCCACCAGTATTTCCATCAGTTTATGTGTGAGAGAAGGTATTAGTCAATATTCTCCTGCAAAGTCAGCTTGAAGAGCTATGTTGTGAGTAGCTTAGAAAGTAGACGTTTAAGCCTGAAAAATAGAAATCTTATTCTAATTCTAGTAGTGTTTGTCTGTAAAAATATGTTTAAAACAGAGCAAGCATGAGCCTTAAAAATTATATGAGGACATACGTTCACCCCGTAACCTTTCGGGGAAAGGTGCATTTGTAACCTTCCCATTAAAAAATGCATGATTCCCAATTTCCCAGTTGGAAAGAAGGCATCCTAGTCCTTGAGCAGGCCTATATCTAATGTAGAAGCTTCATTTTGAAACACCTGAGCTGCTTTCAACCCGTGAAGAACTTGTATGAGTGAACATCTTCTGAGCACCACGTGTTACAACAACGCTATGTTGTAAAAAATCCCATTTTCAAAGTAAGTGGTGGTGTTTTGAAGCTCAAACACCTAAAGCTTCTTTTCAGGAGAAAAACACTTGCAGTTTCCCTGTGCTGCCTGTAACTTACGGAAAGGGGTACATGAAAAACACACCAAAGCAGGAGAAGATGAAAGACGAGGCCTGAGCTCAGAGGCCTCCTGTGTGCTCTCCGAGAGCTTCTCATGGGTCAGGATTCAGAGGATCAGCAATCAGGTGGTAAAGTCCGTTTCTGAGTTTGAATACATGTGTTCTGTTTTAAGCCCTCGATATAACTTTGTGACGCCAATACGTGAAATCTTTGTTTTGCTTTCCTTTGTAGTTCAAAATTCTAGCCAGTCTTTGCCCTGCAAGAGCCACAGAAAGTCCTTTATTTGGCTTTCCAGGTTGCTTGCTTGCATAGGTGAAGTGTTTTTTAGCCAGATACCTACTTGTGTCCTTCGCTTCTGCTAAATATTGTCAAGAGTTCACCATCCTCAAATTACTTTAAAAAATTTGCAGTACTTTTCAGTTAAACTTACTATCTTCTGCCATAATTTTTGTATGATTTAACATAGCTTAAAACAGATTGAATATTTCCTAAGGGCATTAGATGTAAGTGTTGTACACTAGGTGTCTTAATTATGATAATATTTTAACATTGAAGTTTTCAAAATATAATTCCTTAACTAAAGATATTACAGTTAATAGTAATTTTCTCTAAAGTAGTTTTGCGAGAATTTAAATGGACTTCTCTTTTGGTGGCCTGTATTTCAGTTACTTCTCAATAATGTCTTTCAGGAAAATCCACCTATGGCTGTTGCAATCAAAACATGTAAAAACTGCACCTCAGACAGCGTTAGAGAAAAATTCTTACAGGAAGCCTGTGAGTATTAAAATACTAATTTTGGGGTAGCTTCTGTAGCTGGTCCTTGCAAAGACTGCAGCCATCTGCGCCAGGAAATTCTGCTACTAATGTAAATCTTTTTTTATTAATATATAGCACGACCTTTTTCTCTCTTGCAATACGTGCCAGAAGACTGCTTTACGTCCTTCCATTGCCCGTGTATATGATTATAGATGAGTTTTTTATTTTTTCGAAACTGAACAGTAATACCTGACTCCTGTAAGGCTTCAGAATCAGTTTGGAAATATTAGAGATCTGATCCTCTATTTCCTTCTTTCTCCATAATGAGTTAAAAAAAGGTGTAGCATTTCTTTGAGTTTATTACTTTAGAAGGTCAGGAGAGTATCTTTGTTAACAAAGTTGCTAAAAATGTTACGTCTAAGAGAGATCTGTTTTGAAAATTCACAATTAAAAATTATGATAGAATAAACCAATTTTCTAAGTAATTACCCAGAAATACCGTGTTCCCTGAATGGTACGTTTCACACACAGAGGAAGGCTTTTTGTTGAGATGAATTCTAATAGAAAACTTCTGTAAGAATATTGTGTTTACTGCTTTCTCTGGATTTGTAAACAAATTACGAGATGAGACTCAGGCCTTAATTTTTGCTTATTATCCTCTACTATTGTATATCTCTAAGTCCCGTAAAGGTATTGTATTATATCAATAAATTATCTGGTTGTGGCCAGATGTTACAGTATACTTTTATTCACTATTCCTTTGTTCAAGGATTTTTTTCCTAATTGTTCAGAAAAATCTGTGTTCATAGTTAATGGCTTCTTATTTTTGGATGTCAGATTTTTCTTAAATTACTATAATTTTTTCCATTACGTTTCTAGCTGTTGGAAAAGTAAATACCATTGCATATAGTAATAACTTAGCAGTCAAAGGTGGGCTGCTGTCTCTTAACAATGTAGAAAATAATTGCTCATTGAATGCTCTTTATTGTGCTTTGAGCTTGACAGATTAGGAAATGGCAACGTGGTAGACAGATAAATAGTGCTTTTCAATTTTGATTTAATAGTTTCACCATTTCTTGTTTCTTTTTTATTTTTATTCCCCATCTGTTACCTTTCTCTTGTTTGCGTTCAGATTGTAAACTTGCTCAGAAGATACTGACTCAATTTTTTTCAGAGCGTTCTTCAAAAGGCCCAAATCCAACATCTGGAGAAGCAGAGTTGGTTATGTCACTGAATTCAGAAATTTATTTCCTAATATTTTAATATGAGGAATATTAAAATATTTTAGGGGTTTAGATGTTTGCTCGTGGTGAGGTTTTCAATGCTGAAAAGATTTAGTATTGATTCTTGCAAAGAGGAACACCTCAGAATGAAAAGTTGATGAAAGAAAACATTATTATGAGCAGCACCTGTCTCTTCACTGCCGTCCACTTCTGCGGGGCAGTGTATTCCTATTCATGCATTTGTATATGCTAAAATAGAAACCACCTGGTTTGGGGAGATTTTTATTCATCTTCCACTGCCTTTTTGGTAAATTGCTTCTTTCTGCAAGTAGTTCTTTCCTCTTACCTCTAAAAGCTGGATGGCAAAATGATACAATAACTCCACTACCTTTGTGAGCTTGTGAGTTAACATTGATTGAATTAATTTCCGGGAAGTACTTTCCAGCCATGGAGTATTTCATATTTAAAACTGGTAAGACAATATGATATAAAATTATTTGTGTTATTTGCCTTCCTGTTGCTTTGATAATTAAAACTGTATTCCTTCTTCATTTTTACATCAGTGAAGCAACATTTCCATGTTATAAAACATTGTAAATTGCTTTGAGTTCAATTAGCACAAGAGAACCCTAAAGCTAAATAATTGGGGTTTGTTTGGAATATACGCTTTATTTACTGAGATTTTAGTACTAGCATTGGGTTCAGATAGACTAGTTTAGCAATGCATACTTTTTCAAGGTACCAGAAATAGCTTCCCTCTCACAAATTCCATTTGCTTCAAAAAGGAAGAGGGGAATTGAATGGTTGAGGAATCTAACTTCAATTCTGTGTAGTATTTCAGCAGTTGTTATTGCACATTTGACATTTCACCAGATTATTTATTCCTTTTTATTAATATGTTCAACTGTGTCATTGATAGGGATGGTTGTTTTACTGATTTTTTTTCTGTATTATTCATAACACATAATTTTTTAAAGAATGTGTTGTCTTAAGTTTGCCCATATAAATTTCTTGCAGGAAAATGCCACGTTTTTAAGTTCTTAGTGGGTAGATTTAGATGAGATATCGGGAAGAAATTCTTTCTTGTGAGGGTGGTGAGACACTGGAACAGGTTGCCCAGAGAAGCTGTGCCTGCCCCATCCCTGGAGGTGTTCAAGGCCAGGCTGGATGGGGCTTGGAGCAACCTGGTCTGGTGGGAGGTGTCTCTTCCCATGGCAGGGGGTTGGAACTGGATGGTCTTGAAGGTCCCTTCCAACCCGAACCGTTCTATGATTCTATAACTTGTAGGTCTTACTGCATAAAGTGTACTGTGACAGCGCTGCTGAGACTGAAAAGTTAATTAAGTCCATGAAAAATAAAATGAGATGTGAACATAATGATTAAATGAGATTTTTGTCGATGTCATAAACTAACAGACGTTTTTGCCAGACATTGAATTAAATACAATGTTTTCTCCTGCCTCCTCTTCCAATAGAAAGGCACAGGTTAATTGGTCATGCACTGGATTGATAGGTCATTGTGTTAACTTCTGTTGTATTCAACCAGGGCAGAAGAGCCAGAGACCCTGACTTGACTTGCCCCTTCCACAGCAGTTTGCTAAAGCAAGCAGTGTTTCATACTGCCCACAGAACGTTAAATGACCAGCCATTATTCCTTCCAAGCCGTTGTTTCAAGTCGTGCAGAACTGTGATTGTATTTTCTGGTCATAGACTAAATGCTTCTTAACCGACTTCTTTGTTTTTATTAAAAAAATGAAAAGTTTTGTGTAACACACCAACTTGTTTCTTTTCCTTCTAGTAACAATGCGTCAGTTTGATCATCCTCATATCGTGAAGCTCATTGGAGTTATTACAGAAAACCCAGTTTGGATAATCATGGAGCTCTGCACGCTTGGAGAGGTATGAAAAATCCTCATGCAACTTCGGTTTTCTCTCCTTAAACTCACAGATACCTTTACAAAAGACTGAAAACATCGTTTCTGAGCAAAGGCGCTCTCCTCAAACGTGATATCACGCTTGTTTGTGGGAGTGTGGACTCAGAAACAGGAGGGGCAGAACTTGACCTAACTCCTCCGCTGAGGGAACTGCATCAGCTCATACCAAAGTGATTCAGTCACTGTTTTCAGAGAACTTCAGTTGCTGTTCCAGAGTGAGAGCGTGACCTGGGTCAAGATGATGATAACGCAGTATCATTTTAACAGCGTTTGCAAACATACCTTCTAGAAGTGAGGTTATGTGACACATCTTGCATTCTTCCTGAGTAGTTCTGCATTTTCCCTTGGAACGCTGAATTTTTTAGGTTTTTTTTCTGTACAGACTCTGCAGCAGAGATCCTAGATAAGATGACTTTCCTGTTATTATGTTGTTGGATCAGTGGTTTAAACAAAACTAGCTCTCAGTTTTTATAATTGGTTAGTTTTCTTTGAGCTATGTGATTTTGAAAATGTGAGCTGAAGTAATGTTTCATTGCATTGTAAGGTAGTCGCTTTTATTGAACTGCAGTATGTTGTCCAAGGGAAAAAAAAGGGCAGAAAAACCTGTAGTGGAGAAGTCATTTTCTGTCAAAAAATGACAGATTTCCTTTCCAGTGCTCAAATCTCTTTTCAAAGTCTTGTTTTAATTCATAAGGAGACTCTAGTGCCACCTTCCATTAGGTCTTAACTGCCTTATACTAGGAATATAGCTTATAGAAATTTGCATTCATATTGGCCACTCTGAGCTCAATCCAGTTGTTTTAGCAAATGTAGATGAAAATCAACGCTTCCAAAACAATGTTGATCTAATTGGTGTTCAGATTGGCCGTGTGCTGTTTTGTTCTGAAATTATTTAGGCCAAAAATGTACGTAGCTCTCGAGGGAAGGATGCAAAAGAGCATGAGTGCTTTACTCTGGAACAGCAGCAGCACATGCTCTCAGTCTTCACAAGGAGCCTGAAAGAAATGCACAAAACGTTTTTATTTGTTTGGCTCATGGTTTTCATGTAGAAAAAACTGCTCTAATTTAACCCAGAGTCAAATCAGGGCAAGTGATTTTCTTGTCTCATCCAGTCTAAAGGAAAGGCATGCCCATTGATCACAGACTCACAGAGTGCTATGGGGTTGGAAGGGACCTCTGGAGATCATCTAGTCCAATCCCCCTGCCAGAGCAGGTCTACGCAGAGCAGGTTGCACAGGAACGTGTCCAGGCGGGTTTGGAATGTCTCCAGAGACGGAGACTCCCCCACCTCTCTGGGCAGCCTGTTCCAGGGCTCTGCCACCCTCAAAGTGAAGAAGTTCCTCCTCATGTTTAGGTGGAACTTCTTATGCACAAGTTTGTGCCCATTTCCTCTTGTCCTGTCCCTGAAAAAAGACTGACACCCACCATCCTCCTGACACCCACCCTTTAAGTATTTATAGGCGTTGGTCAGGTCCCCCCTCAGCCTTCTCCAGACTAAAAAGACCCAAGTCCCTCAGCCTTTCCTCATAAGAGAGATGCTCCAGGCCCCTCATCATCTTTGTAGCCCTTTGCTGTCCCCTCTCCAGCAGTTCCCTGTCCTGATTGATACAGTTTGAGACATGCCTTGTTCAAATTCTTTTTTTTTTGTCTTCTTTTCTTTTTTCCCTTCTTTGTGCAAACAGTTGAGATCATTTTTGCAAGTAAGAAAATACGCCTTGGATCTGGCCTCTCTGATACTCTACGCTTACCAGCTTAGCACAGCACTCGCCTACTTAGAGAGCAAAAGATTTGTACATAGGTAAGATTTTATAGATATGTATGTGTACGGGTATGTTTTTATACACAACTACTTGAAATTATAGGGAATATGAGGTGTCTTTTTTGGCTGGCAGTGTTCTGGCTATTAGATACACTCACTCAAGTGAAGACAAAACACAACACATAGTTGGGTTCTTTGAAGGCTTCCCTTTGTGTTTCTTTTACTTGACATAGGATGAATGTGTAGCAGCAATACTTTGAAACTCCTACAATCCACTTAACCTCTTTTATGTCAGTCTCCATATTAGTATGTCATCTTTTTTTCAGACACATCACCAAAATTACACCCTTTTCAAGAGTGACACCTGCTGGCCCACTCCGGGATTGACTGGGAGATGGTGCCGGATTTTAATCAGAATGGATTTCAGCTCAGTTGTTGCTTTGTGGTTACAATATTTTTTTAAAGCTGTGAGTCAGCCGTGATCTTCCAAATACAGGAAAGCAAAACAAAGCACAACCGTCTCTTAAGTGAAGAACAGAGAAAGCAAAATATTTATAAAATACAAGTACTTGCTTAACCAGAAAGTGAACCTAAATTTCCTTCTAGCTGTGTTTTGGATTTGAACATGAGCTTTCTAGGGAGAAGAGACTGGATTTAACCTTTTATTGTATGCAGTTAAGAGTTCACAGCACTCCCATTATCATGTACCATTTCATTTTTGAGCGGTTTTTTTGTGTTTAAATACGTACATACAAGTTCTGTATGTGTAGTATATATTGTACATGCAAACACATGTATATCTAAATATGAGCTGTTTATATATATATTTATATTTGTATATAAAAAGCCATCATAATAACAGACCCTTAAAATTGTTACAGACACTTGAATTTTGGCCAAGTAGCTGTTTATTTTAACTCTAGCGATAAAATTTCAAAATACAACTTATTCATACCGTACAGAAATGGGAGATGGTAGCACCGCTCGGTTTGCTGAGCTTAATTCACTGCTCAAAGCTAAATCTGTCGATATTCAGTCAACCTGCTGAAATCCAGAATCAACAGGCGGTGGGTTTTTTTGCCTGGGAAACTGCAAGGGAAAAATGTCCAAGTCTTTTCATCATCCCTGTGGCGTCGCTAAAAACCCAGCTCCTTATTAGGAAGCCTCTTGCAATCTGAGATCTTGAACCAGTTCCTTACCTTTGCAGGGTCAGGAGGCCAATTTTCTACTTTCCATCCATTCTAATTGCTAAACATTTTTGGCCTGTGATATTTAAATGGATGTTTTTTCCTCTGCTGTTGACATTGGCGGTTATATTTTCAGATGACGGCTATTACTCAAATATGGCATTTCTGCAAACTTCTCAATATCAGTATACAAATACATAGTCATCTTATCCTGTCCATGCCCACCCAAACCGTAACTAGACAAATAATTCAGTCCTCTCAAAGGTCTTTGATACTTCTGGGGTCTAACGTTTGTTTTTTTCCAAATGGCATTTCCCCACTTCCATTTTTTTAATTACTAGAAATAATGTCTCCTCTGCTTGGCAGGGATATTGCTGCTAGAAACGTGCTGGTATCTGCCACTGACTGTGTGAAACTGGGTGACTTTGGTTTATCCCGATACATGGAAGACAGTACTTACTATAAAGGTAAGTCAATATTCCTTGGGGAATTCCAAGGGGAATTAACCAGATTTTCTTGGTCTAGCTGTTAAATGGGTATAAAAAAGGAAGCTATTTAACAGTTTAATAGATGGCAGCAAATTCCTACAGGAATGCTTAAGAAGAAGAATCACAAGGTCTGATTGAAGTTGCACAAAGTACGAAGTTAGTGTCTAGGTAAAATTCCACTTTTTAGGACAAGCTTTTGATGCTTTTCTTCACAATTTCTAGAAGATTATCCACATTTGAGGCTTGCTTGAGGTAATATTCATATTCATGGCATGATAAAGGTAGCCTACAATGAGTTCAGGGTTACCTATGGGCAAATTAAGAGTTTGTGCTGTCGTTGTGGGCTGCATACTTGGGGTGCCACTGGATGAGGGAGGTTCAGTACAAAAAAGTCTACTTTTTCTCCCATTTTGGATGGAATGCTGATCTTAAGTGGCTCCAGCAGCTGTGAGATGTCCTGCAGTGCCTGATAGATGGGAAATGCAGCAGGAGAATAGAGATTGCGTGTATTGTATCAAACGGTAGAATTTTATATCTTATATTATGGAACAATGTATTCATAAATGTGATCTTCAATATATTTCTTGTCTCAGTCATGTATTTTAAAATATCCTTTATTTGTCCCCTTACACTTCCTTATGCTTTGTTTCATTTGTTGCATATCAGCCTGAGCTGCGTATTGATGTTATAATTGCTGAGAGGAGAGGAAGAATACTTTTGAAATTATCATTTCTTGTTCTTCTTTGTTGTTGGAAGCTTTATTGGGAGGTTTGGGGGGTTACTTGGGGGTTTGTTGGTTCTTTTTCCTGTTTTATGTAAGACCAAACAACCTCCCCTTTTTTTATGAGTCATTTAAAAACACCTACTCCCTTGCTGAGATTTTGTGACTATTTCAAATTTGATGCCAATACCTTCTCAGCCGCAATAGTTACTTCTTGAAATAAGAATTAACTTAAAACTTGAAGAAGCTGGGTCAGTCTGAATGTTTGGGCAAAGTGCTGCTCTTCTCTCTAGACAGAGGAAGGAAATCTGTGTTTGAGCTCAGTGGTAGGAATAAAATCCTGCTTTGTATTGCCTTCCCTGTAGCTTCCAAAGGAAAATTGCCTATCAAATGGATGGCTCCAGAGTCAATCAACTTCCGACGGTTTACCTCAGCGAGTGATGTATGGATGTTTGGTAAGTGAATACTGGGTGGTGGGGTTTCTTACGTGTCTTGTTGGAGAAGTTGAATGTTTCATTTGAACTGCCGTAAATGAATAATTTCCAGATATTTGGCACTGGTTTTACCATACTTACCGAAAATCCGGTTTCTTCCAGAACATTTTCCATCTCTGTATTTTTCTTTCCTTTTTCGACTCAGTAAACCTAAAGTTTCAAGTGCCTTTTTTGCCATTAGTAAGAAGGTGAAAGAAATGAAGGTACAAGGAAATTAGGTCATAGTCGTAACGGAGATGATTTTTTTACTGTTGATTTTATCTCTGATTTCTTTTTGTTACACCATTATTATTTGCTGTTTCTGTTTTATATTTTTCCTTCTTTTATGGTGGTGCTTCCTTGTGTAGTGCATAGATCAGCCTACATCATGTCCTGCTTCCACATATTTAATGTTAGGTTCCCACTTAATTTCTCTGTCATAGCTCCTGCTTACAAAATATGACCAGAAGCTGAGTAAAAACACAAGTAAATGGGAATATCCTGAAGCCTTGATCTTTTTTCCTAATTCTGCCATTTTTTATATGAATCTCATCATCTGTGCTCAGTCTGGTCCAGGCTGCTGGTCTGGACCGACCGAGCAAAGACAGGCTGTGTGAAGGAACAAAGGTGATGAGGTTTGAAATAAGAGCGGGACAGAGAAGTAAGGGTTCACCCTTTTTTACAAAAAAAAATTTGAATGGTTTTAAGTGAAGGGTATGTGAATTTTGGCAGGTTTGTAATAGTTGGAAGAAAACTTCAGTACGGTCAGAGTTAAAAAAATTAAGTCTGTGCAACATTTTGGCCAGTCCTGAACTGACAGACCATTTTTCCCTTTGGGCTTTTAACACAGTTTCAACAGAAACTGTTCTATTACATGGTTTCAGTACAAAAAAATTGGATCGATGCCAGCCTTAAAACACCCTCAGAGTGAAAATACGCTCTACCTGTCGAAACAAGCCGGTTGGAACGCGTCAGAGGGAAAAGCAAACACAGCTCATGCTACCTGGTAAAAAAAAAGGTAGATTTGAATATGAGCAACCCCTTTCTGATTTACGATGGGTAAAAGGTGGTGACAGGTGAGGGGGGGCTGCCGTGAGCCAACTGTGGGTCACGCTTCCTCGTAAATAGCTCGGGCTGATCCTCCGCGCGTAATCCTGCCCCACATCCCTCCTCTCCGCTGCCAGCCGGTAAGTCAAAACCCATTCCCTAGCTCTGCCTTTCAGAAGAAACCGCCTTGTTTGGCTGTGCAAAATTGGGGTTTGCTTCTTTCTTTTGATAGGTGTCTCCTTCACTCCCAGCTGGGAAAACGTTTTTGTGTGTGTGTTTCTCAGGTGTGTGTATGTGGGAGATCCTCATGCACGGGGTAAAGCCCTTCCAGGGAGTGAAGAACAATGATGTGATTGGGCGAATCGAGAACGGTGAGCGGCTCCCAATGCCTCCAAACTGCCCTCCTACCCTCTACAGCCTTATGACCAAGTGCTGGGCGTACGACCCTAGCAGACGACCCAGGTTTACTGAACTTAAAGCACAACTCAGGTAGGGTTATGCTTCTGAAAGGTCCTTTCCTTGTTCAGAAATACTTATTTTCACTCTATCTTCTGTTACAGTATTTATCTTTCCATGGGAAATGCAAGACATAGTGTATTAAATTTTATCTTCAGAAGGCCAGGTTGTTGGTACGCTTGGAAATCTGTCAGAGAAAATTAGACTGGGCAATAAATTCAAATAACTGGGAATATGAATCACCTTTCCCAAGAAAAACTTCAGATCTTACTAGCAGTTTGTTTGTCATTTTAGTGATGTATGCTGCAGTGCTTGGGAGGGGAGGGAAAAAGAATTTGAGAGTGATTACCTTCTCCAACGTGCAGCGTACAATTTGGGGGTAGAAATGTATCCTTTCTTCAATAAATGAACCATCAGGTGAGCACTGTTGGAAAGTTATTGTCATAACATAGGTAGCACACCGGTTGCCCTGTGGCAGCTGTGTCTGCGCAATTGCAGATCCTGCACTAAATACAGCGTCATTAACTAGGAATTCCTTTGCCCTTTGTAAACCAGGATGTCGTCTACCTTCTGTTTGTCTTGGAATAAATGTGGGCGCTCACTGGTGAGACCGGCCTAGATTCACACCCTAGTTATTCTGCAATAATTTATTCCAGCCTCCGTATCTCTGTTTCACCAGCCACAAAATGGGAGTGATATTTCATTTTAAAACACAACAGAGAGATTGTGTAGACACTTATGATATTTGTGACCACCTTTGGGATTTTACGAGGGCTCAGGATTTGTTTTACCTAATTCAGTATAAACTTCAGACAATATCTAGGTATTGTAGGCTGTAAATCCACCCTTACGTTTGTTGTACTTTATTGCCAAATTCTTCAGTTTTATCTTACGTCTTGTTTCAAAGTTGTGCTTTTTGGTACCTTTTGTTTTCATAATACCATTGTCACTTTTTCATGGTACGAGATAATTCAGAGGTGGTTTTAAAAAAAGAACAATTATAATATAATTATGCTGCTGTTTCAGAGTTGCTGTGTGGATAACTTAGCTACCTTTAAGTTTTTTCCTATTTCTTAAAAATATCTTATGATTTTGCCATCTGTTACTCTGGGAGCTCCCGTGTAGACCAATAATTTACACAGCCAGAGGAAGATGTAGCCTTTCTCACGAAGAACTTACCCCATTGACTGTGTGGAGTTAACTGCAAAGCCAGGAATCTTGGTAGGGATTGCAAGGAAAAGACATGACACGGTTGTGTGTTTTGGGTAATAGGTGGGAATTGGCAATTTACTTGCTTTTTGGTTTTTTTGGCTCTGGAAGAATAGGATTCTTTTTAATTTGTAGTCACGTTGTACTGCTGACTTACAGCTGGCACGGAGGAGAATGAAACCCTAAAAAAACCGTGACTAGGAAGATGGCTATGGTGTGTAAACCCAGGCAGGGATAATATCTCACCGGCAGGGGAAGAGGATGAGTAAACCCAGAGTAAAAGTTGGGGGGTGAAATAAATGTAGGCTGTGCTCGGAGAGAGTGTGACGGCAGCAACACTTTAAACAGCCTAAGTCTGAAGGGGGAGAGGGAAAAATAGTGAGAGATGTGGAATGGTATCACCAGTTAAACAGGAGAGACCAGGGCCCAAGAGCCTGGCTCTCCGGAGAAATGCATCCCCAGAAGCTGAGAGCCAGCACTCACCACATGCAACGAGGCACGTTCTCCTTAGTTACAAATCAAAATGTTTCCCGGTGTGCGTGGGTAAGGTCTGGAACAGGTCACCCAGAAAGACTCTGGAATTTCCACATGGGGAGACTTTCAGTCCTTCACTGGAAAAGGCTCCGAGCAACCTGACCTTGCCGTGCCTGGAGCCCGGCTTCACCAGGAGATGGGTCTCAAGGAGGTCCTTCCAACATAAACCATTCTCTGGTTCTAGATGAAAAATGCACCAAGGGGGGGTGGTTTTTGCTCCTCTAGTCATGCTAGGAGATTTGGACTGTTGTTTAGAGGACAAGCTGTTCCCTGAGGCTGCAGCAACCCTAAAATGCAGTTTTTACTCTCTTGTCACCAAAGCAGAGAGTTTCCTGCCACTCCCAACCTGGTGACCTTTACCTCCTGGCAGTTGGGCAGCACAGTCGTCCTTAGGGCTTTATTCTTTGCTCACAGACAGAGTCTCATTGGAAAGGTTGCCAATTCTCCTATGATGAGGAAATCTCAGGCAGCGAGGAAAGATTGTGTTTCAAAACTCAAATTCCCATGAACTTGCAAAACCAAGCCGTTTCCCTGGTGGCCTTTTCTGTGTGGTGTTGCTGCTGCTCGTTCTGGATCCTCTCCAGGGTAGTCCTTTCAAGCTGAGAGCAGAGCAGTTGTCTGCTTGAAGCCAGTGAGACAGCGCTGCAGCCTTCCTCTTTCTTTTAATGGGAAAAAGTCCATGGCTTTGGGAAAAAACCTTCTTTTCTGCCTCTGAAATAGCGCTGATGGGAGCATAAGCATTTCGTGTGTTCTCTGTTTGTTATTTTTTCCCATTTCGTAGTAACAGCTGCTTTGTACAAACTTTATTTGCAGCTGCTTGTGCAATGCGAAGATGCTGATTTCTGTAGAATTTATACAGTGTTAGTAGGGTGGTATTAAGGCCTGATATTTTAGAGCTTTTGGTCTGTCCAGAGTGGATAGGGGTGAGTTAGTCTTCAAGGCAAACACAGAATCACAGAATCTTCTAGGTTGGAAGGGACCTTAGAGATCGTCTTGTCCAACCGTCAACCTGATTTTGACAAAAATAAACACCCACACAACAAACGAAAAGCAACACCATCACTAAACCATATACAGAACAAATGAGTGGATTGTGGATTTCCAAATGTAATTCCTCCTGGCATCCTAGGTCCCTTTTTCAGTTTTGAGGAGTGGTGAAATGAGGAATAAGTCAGGGAAGGGAGGCGGTACCCTGCTACTCCTGCGATTCTCTCACTGGCAGGGCCAGAATTGGAGTCTCTGGTATTTTAATCGGGAGCCTGTGTTGCCTTGCTGTTGTTGTGTAGAAGAGATTTTTAGTCTTGTGCTACATGGTAAATAAGAGGCCCTTTGCACAGTATTTAATGTACCCAAATCATGCAATATCACTTTTACAGCATTTCTCCTCAGAATCACTCCTAGCCACTTACTATAACCGTGCATTTACTATACGGTCTCCTACATGCATGTATTATTAAATTTAATTTATTCTTGTGTTTGCTGCAGGTGTGTGTTGCTGAGGTAGCACCAGGGTAATCACAGGCTTCCTAATAAAGCAGCTCCCAGTCTTAATAAATCAGCTTCCTTATAAATCAGCTCCACCAGTCGTGATGCCCTGAATGTCTCTTTGGTTGGGTTTTAATTTTGAGCTTCTAAATCAATGTAGTTGCATGACGTTTTTCGCTGCATCATTGGGTGATTTTTGTATAAGGTGTCTATTGCTAATGTTTTCTCTCTACTAAAAATAGCAAAATTAAGAGGAGTTGTATCCCAGCGGTGGTAAGAGCGTGAGCCCAGCCCTCTGTTGGTCACTGGTTTAGAAGCACAGGTTTTAAGAGAGCAGATGACCCCCCTAGCATCCCAGCATCGCAGGTCACCTATTAAATACAGCTCTAAAAAGAGTGCAAAACAAAAAGAAAAAAGATAAAAATGGGCTTAATTCATGCCTTCAAAGTCTGGTGACAAGAGTAAGATAATTAACTGATGAGAATTGGACTTGAGCCTTTTTGTGACTGCATTTGATGTAGATTTGGTGTTGCTTGTAAATAAAAGAAACGAAACTGGTGAGGGTAGTTTAAATCCTCTCCTTTCATTGCATCCTGCCAAAAAATATTGTAGCACCTACCTGAATACACAATGGAGGTTGCGAAGTGCTTTGTTAGCCTTTTGCCCTTCGACAGTGACCATTAGGGATAATTCTCATGTGAAAGTGCTTTTAAATTAGGGCAGTAAGGGAAGGCTGCTCATCTGCATCCAGCTTTGCATTTCTGATGGCCACAGACCACAGAGAGAAATAAAGGAGCTGCTTGTTGAGGGTCAGCACTCGCTGTTGGTTCCCGCACCACCATCACAGAATCACAGAATGCTATGGGGTTGGAAGGGACCTCTGGAGATCATCTAGTCCAACCCCCTGCCAGAGCAGGTCCACCCAGAGCAGGTTGCACAGGAACGTGTCCAGGTGGGTTTGGAATGTCTCCAGAGATGGAGACTCCCCCACCTCTCTGGGCAGCCTGTTCCAGGGCTCTGCCACCCTCAAAGTGAAGAAGTACCTCCTCATGTTTAGGTGGAACTCCTTATATTCAAGTTTGTGCCCATTTCCTCTTGTCCTGTCCCTGGGCACCACTGAAAAAAGACTGGTCCCTTCCTCTTGACACCCACAATTGTGGCACACACTGGTATTGCTCTGCCTTTGGAAATGGAAGGATACGTTTTCATATTTCAGATCATCCTACACTGAAGTTCCCAGTAAATGTTTCATTTTCAAATTCAGTAAAAACTTCTCTGTAAAGGAAATAAGTTTATCAATTGTGCAAACTTTTAAGAGCTGAGATTTTTCATCAGATTTAACCTCGCCAAGAAGAGGAGTTGAGTTTCTCTGTACCACCTTAAGATTTGCTTGGGAAATCGTATGAATAGAAATATTTCTCTGCTCGCTCGTCTTTGCTGCTAAAAATATGTGCAGTTTGGGAAAATATGCCTAGATCTGACTTCCCTGACCTTCTGCGAATTCTAATAAAGTGCTCGGAGTACTTCAGCAGCTGTGCTGAGAAAAGGTCAAAAATATCTCTTGGCGCGATTTTACTCCGTCTATGGATTGGTCTTCCCTTTGTAAAAACAAAGACGTTTCTGTGAGTCATTTATATTCTTTGTGGTTATTTTTTTCGAGCAATGCTTCTCTGAGACATTTCTATTTTATACTCTCGTCAGCGGTATTCAGGGGCATCCCAGTGCAAGCTCTGGAGCTGGTCAGCCCCTGGCCCGGCTGGTTGCTGGGGAAGGGACCTCCCGATGACACAGGCGACGAGAGAGCAGGGGGGGATGAATTAGAGTTGTAGCAAAAAAGCTGAGCCTACGATACGAAAACCAAGTCATTTCAGTAAAAATTTGTCATTTCCAGTGATACAATTAAGTGAATGGTATTGTATTAAATACCGGGACACCGCAGATAAAAGGGGGGTGAGAGCAAGGCAGGTAGAGATTGGTGTTTCTTTCCTTTTCATGGAAAAACATTCTGTATTTCTATGATTCTGTGACTCTGCTCTGCCAAATTGTACCCGTGACCCCAAATTGTCAATAAGCCATCTCTAAATTTAGCCAGCTGCTTTTAGCCCACCCCTGTTCCGCTCTTCCGCTCGGATCAGAGCAACTTCTCTATCAATGGCTTTGTTTAAAATCTATATTTTATTCATGCAATGTCTGGGTGGATTTTTTTTGTGTGTGTTGTTTTGTTGTGGTTTTTTTAAAACCTTGAGGTATTTCTTGGAAGATCAGAATCATGATTCACGGCCACGGATGCATGTTGGCTCGTTTCTCGTGCTACGTAAAAAGGCTTGCCCAGTCTCTGAAGTGGGACCTAGCTTTAAAGCAGTGGGTTTTTTGCTGGTTCTTCATGGGTCCAAGTAGGAAACGTTTCGTTTTTCTTATTCTGAAGGAAGAGTAATGTGAAATAAAAAGATTTTTCTCTTTTTAGTTCCCTCGGTTGGGCTGTAGCTGTGTTTCCGTGGTAGTTGTATCAGGGTGACTTTCCAAAATAACTTGTCTGATTCTGGTTTTGTTCCACATTCTTCTATTACTTCAGCAATGATGGATTGAAATTGCAGCAATACTTACAAACTTGCTTTGGCTGCAGTGAGACGAGATGACTTCTCTGCTTTTTAGAAGTGGCATAGCTTATTTATTTTTTTATTTGGCTGAGTAAGGAAAAGCAAAGTTCTCGTCTCCAACCAAGCAGGAATTTATTCTTGAAATGAGCAGCAAAGTTCCAAGATTAGAATAGGTTGCTCTGGTTGATCTCATCCCCTGTATGAGTAATTCTGGGTGGTTATTTAGCAGGCTGAAGAGGAGATTATGAACTCAGAACCTAGCTTTGTTTCTGGAAACTCCTGAGTGATAAAGAAGCTGGAATAGCTGCTTTATAGGATTATCTTTACCCTGGGGATAGAAGATATGTAAATCATCTCCCCTGCTCGCGTCTCCGGAGTATCCGCGTAGCGTGCGGCTCCAGCGAGTTTGCAGCTCGCTATTTCAAAGCTTCATTCTGAGTATTTTTTTTCAAATGGCAAATATCCAACATTAATAATCCACATAGCAGAGCTGGGAGGAGGCTGCTGTGGGGGCAGCAGTATCACGTTGAACTTCAAACAGTCTTTTTAGTAGTCAGAACAGTGGTAAGTAGCGAACTAGTTTTACTACTGTCTCGTACTTTGTTGAAAATGTTGCCTTTTGACCTGAACCTTTCGAAGCTGAACGAATACTCTCAG
Source organism: Arenaria interpres (assembly GCA_013399435.1). Taxonomy (NCBI): domain Eukaryota; kingdom Metazoa; phylum Chordata; class Aves; order Charadriiformes; family Scolopacidae; genus Arenaria; species Arenaria interpres. The sequence continues at coordinate 170,745 of VXAK01006909.1, read as the reverse complement.
ATACTTCTGTCTTGCTAAATTGGTTTGCTGAATGTGTTCTTGGTCAGGCTAAAATGTAAGAGCTGAAGAGGTAGTATTTAAAATGCTTTTTGACTGCTTTGTTTTAAAAAAGAAAAAAATCCCAGGGATCTGAAGCTCTGTTGAGTTTCAGTAAAGAACATTTTGAACCTTTGCAAGAGCTCAGTGGAATATTTTCTTGTGAAAAATAAGTCTTCATGCAAGTAAGTGCTTGATTGATTGCCTTTGAGGATTTCTTTGTGTAATTGCACATCGAAAGAGCTGTTAACATGCAAAAAATGTTTGTACAAGATCAGCCACAGCTTTCTAAAAACTCGGTGCTGCTTCTGGTACTAAAAGAACGCGGGTAATCCTACAGAATTATTTCTTCCTGATACTGGTCTTCAGAAACCTAACAAATATAAGTAAAAGAAATCTGTGTTTCAGTTCTTGTTGACTTTGTCGAGTAGTATTCATTAGTCTGAAAAGTGTGGGAGCCAGACGTTGAACTGGAGTTTTACTTAATATAATTTACTTAAATAGAATCCGTTTTTTGCAGTACAATACTGGAGGAAGAGAAGCTGCAGCAAGAAGAACGAATGAGAATGGAATCCAGGCGACAAGTCACAGTATCCTGGGACTCGGGAGGATCGGATGAAGCTCCTCCCAAGGTAGCTAAGACTGCAAATTATGTGTTTTTAAAGAACAAACGAAAAAAAACCCTTCTTATTCCATTTATTTCTTCAAAGCCCCCTTTGATGGGTTTGTTCAAACAACAGCATTCTGCCCAATTTTCTCATCATCTGCTAATACTTACCTGAAATGACCTGGCTCTACTTGAACTGTTACTAGAACTGGTCCATGCTAGAGCATTGCACCGATGATTTTCTGTTTCTTGGGTGTTTAACTTGTAAAAGACTAAGATAGTTGCCAGAAAATCATTTCCTAGCCTTTTTTTATTCTTCTTTCTTGTATCACTCCTATGAAACTTCAGCTGGTGAGCTCTCGGGGCAGCGTTAAGTTTATTTGTAGCACAACAAGGAGAGCATAGAAATCAACTAATTGCATTTTCGTTATTCTGGACAGAAAATTAGGGGTTTGCTTCCAAGTGTTGTAGTTTACACTTGATTTTGTTTCATTCCATGTCTGTGCTGTTTGGATGTCGCTGAGGTGTTTGGCAGCTGTGACGGTCTAACCTCACCGGTTGCCGAGCGCTCTCTTCTCTCAGGAGCTTGTCTGCTTCTCATCACAGCTATTTTGCTGTCCTTTAAAGGGTCGAGCCTGTATTTTGAAGAATTTGATTTTGCGCAGTCACCGCCGTAACGTGGAATATTACCTGCGTCGTGGTCAGTTTGTGATGAGTTCCTGCAGCTCTCTGCTCAAGCTCTGCTGCTAATCATGGTTTCAGTATTGCTCGGGTGGCACCTTCTGCTGCCCCCAGCAGTCACAGGAGGGCAACTTACTTTTATTTTGTTTCGTTTTCCCATCCCCAGGTTGTTGCCTGATACGTGTCCTTCCTGTGTTGGGGACTCCAAAGCGTGAGACCCCACCTGGAGCACTGTGTCCGGCTTTGGATCCTCAACACAGGAAGGACATGGACCTGTTGGAGCGGGTCCAGAGGAGGCCACGAAGATGATCTGAGGGCTGGAGCCCCTCTGCTGGGAGGACAGGCTGAGAGAGTTGGGGTTGTTCAGCCTGGAGAAGAGAAGGCTCCAGGGAGATCTTATAGCAGCCTTCTAGTATCTGAAGGGGTCCTACAGGAGCGCTGGAGGGGGACTCTTAATCAGGGAGTGGAGCAATAGGACGAGGGAGAACAGTTTTAAATTGAAAGAGGGAGATTTAGATTCGATATTAGGAAGAAATTCTTTGCTGTGAGGGTGGTGAGACACTGGAACAGGTTGCCCAGAGAAGCTGTGGCTGCCCCATCCCTGGAGGGGTTCAAGACCAGGCTGGATGGGGCTTCGAGCAACCTGATCTGGTGGGAGGTGTCCCTGTCCATGGCAGGGGATTGGAACTAGATGATCTTTAAGGTCCCTTCCAACCTAAACCATTCTATGATTCTATTTCTGAGCTTGGTTCTGTGTTTCGATAGCTTTATGCCAACCAAGAAATACGGGCAGTGGAATTGCTGCTTGCTTTTCAGAGTTAAAACCAGCAAACAATCCCTCAACCTCTCTAGTCGTCTGAGATTAATTACCAGGATTGGATACACGTATATAAACGCACGATGTTCCGAGTTACAGAAGCAGATGAACTGCATCAATTGGACCAATGTGCTACTGAATTCCTACAGTCTTGTTTGAAGAGTTTGTTTAGTCTTAAAGCTTTGGGGCTAATCCAAATAGAATAAGTACCTTTTACTGCTGTAATACGTGAGCTTCACCGTGAAGTGATCGTCATTAGAGCTTTGGGTGCGATGTGTAAACTGAAACACTTGAGAAAAGATGCGTTGAGATGGAAATTAATTCTATCATCTTTTTTTGAGGGGGTCAGTATGCCCTCCCTGTGTATGTGATGCAGTTGCTGGTTAGGTTTTTTATACGGTATTTTTGTGTAAAACATGCATGTGCATACTAATGACATTTGAACACGCTGAATTTCATAGATGTGAAATTTTAAGTATCTCCCGTTACTGAATTTTCTAATGGTGATAACTGCTTTTATTCCACCAACAATTAATTGTAAAAGTTTCAGGTCTTTATAGGTCTTAAAATCCATTTTCTTTAAAGCCTTAAACTCTTCCACATTTATCAAGTAAATCACAGCTGTCACTACTTGTACTATGAAATGGCTTGTATCTCACAGTCATTCCAGTTAGAAACCTAAGGCAGAAAATAGCCTGGTACACAATGGGAATGACATTCTTTGTAAAGTGATGCTAAAACTCTGCAGTCTCAAAGTAATGTGGTGGTCGCCTTTGACTGCCAGAAGGACTGAAGGAGCCCATTTGCAGAACGATGAGGTTTGGGGTTGGTTGTTTTTTTTCCCTCTTGGGTTGATTTTTCTCCTCCTGAAACACCCAGCTGCAGTGTGCCTCGTGGAAAAAAAAAAAGCCAAAACTCCCAAATATACCTTTGGAGGTTAGTAGCAAAGAAAGTAATAGAATGTTTCTACTTGGGAGATAAAAGCGTGTTGTCCTCAGCAACATTTTCCAGCTTTGCTGCTTTTACTAGTGTGAAATGTCTATATCTGGTCTGGCAAAAGGACAGTCTCCTCAGTGAGGGCAGAGAATCAGGCTCCTTTTCATGCAGTTTAATTTCTGGTGACTTTTCTCATGTGTTCCTGTGATGAAACATCTTGTTTGTTTAGGTGTAAAGTATTGCCCTTCTCCTGAAGGGATAAAGCGAGAAGGTCACGTGAGAAACCCTTGAGAGCTCTCCTTTCTAACAGGAGCTGGTTCTCTCTTGGTTTTTCTTGGCTGGGAATGGGTTGCAAAGCAAAGCGTGGGTGAGGAACCGACCGTGTTCAGAATATGATCAAAAGCACCTTCCGTGTTGAGGCAATTAGCTACACAGAAGTTAATTATCAGAACTAACTTTAGTCCCCAGAATGACACATGGAAATATTCACGCTAACCAAACCAGTTTGATTTGTGTTCTGACTGAAGCGAAAGAATTTACTTTTGGGAACGGTCACAAAAGCAACAAATTAATGGCAAAACTTTATGTACTGCAGATTGTGAACTTAGAAACGATGCCATATTTGCACCTGGAAACTTGATTTAAGAACCACGTTCTCAGTTGATGTCCTCTCTAGAGTTAAACACCACAGAGCAGGTCATTTAGTGCAAGCAATTAAATACGCACAAAGAATTCACAGAGCAAGCATTATTTATTGACGTACCTTGCAAACAATTCAGCTGCTTCCATTTCTAAAGAAAAATGGAGGAAAACTTCATTTTAGTTGTTTAAAAAAATGTTAGTCATTTTAGAATATTCATGTGGGGGGGAGGGTTGAGCTTGCTTTTGTGGTGCACCACCTGTAAATGTTTGTCTCACCAAAGAGTAATTTTCTGGTTTTAGTTTTCTGTTTCTAAAGTCTCTAAAAATTCCTTTACATTTACAGCCCAGCAGGCCTGGTTACCCCAGTCCCAGATCCAGTGAAGGCTTTTACCCAAGTCCACAGCATATGGTACAGCCAAATCATTACCAGGTATTACATTTAACACTCTGTGTGGGTTTTTTTTCAAACCTGGGGTTTATAACCCGGTTGCAGCTGGTGGGATCGAGTCGCTCCTTACACGGTTTAGTTTCGTTGAGTTCTGTTAAATGCTTTTTGGTTTACATCAGAACAAACCCCAAACGGAGCCTGCTGGGTTTGCTGCAGATGGCAGATATTTCCATCTCTGATACGGTGCTCAGGTTCCTAAAATAACAATGAGACACATCAACTGTTTTCATTTTAATTGAAAGAATGTGGTGTTCGTGTTAATATTTGTGTTAAGCTATAAAATTACCTGCCTTATAAAATGGCATTGACTGGTGGGCTTCCCTTGGGCTTATTGATACTGGGCTCCCTGATGATTCTCTGAAACATTTTTATTTTCTGGTGCCTGAAAGCCGCCTTCAGATCTACTGCATCGTGTCCTCACAGGTTTTGCTTTTCTTCCTAAAACCACTGAAGAAATTTTAAAGCAAAAGTTTGTGATGAGAGTGCTCGAAGCATTCTTGGGTTTGTTCAAACTGCAGCCACATACAGCAGCCTCGGGCGAGATTATGGGGTTTTTTTCCCATGGAGAGGGGGAGGATTTCATTGGTTTAATGGGTACCTCATACTCATTAAAACTACTTTGATTTTCCTGGGGAGCCATTCTCAGGCTGCACAGCTTAGCACGCTGATTACGTGCTGTCACTCAAGACTTAAGCTTGTAACATACACCAGGGGGTATGTTTTTACACGGCTCTGTAGGGTGATGTGTGCAGGCTCCCATTAACTTGAATATGAGCTCTGCGTTTGTAACTCTTACAAATGTATCGGTAGATTTGGTTTTGTTCATCAGAGGACTTTGATCTTCTTGACTGCAAAGGTTAAAACATAATTTCTAATGCTTCTGGTTGGATGAGCATCCTCAAATAGTGATAGTTATCCTCAACAGTTATATTTCTGTGTAGTTACAGTTATCCTCAAAGAGTTATGTTATGATAGGCATCCTCAAAGACTTAAAAAAGAGGTTTTGTGACATATAACTATTTTTTTTAAATCCTAAAGGTGTCTGGCTACCCCGGTTCTCATGGGATACCAGCCATGGCGGGCAGCATTTATCCTGGGCAGGCTTCTCTCCTGGATCAAGCAGATTCCTGGAACCACCGGCCTCAGGAAATATCAGTGTGGCAACCAAACATGGAGGTATCATGAACTGACACATCTGTTGTTGTGCTCTGTACAGTAAATATGCTTTTTTTATTATTATTTAGGTACATCTGGAGATTACTGTAGGAGAACTGAGTGTTTCTCTGGTATTTTTTAAATTCCCTTACTGCAGTAGGATGGGAGTCATGACTGAAATCTCTTCTTTTTGAAACCAATCCGCCTGTGTGAGGCTGGGCATAATGTGTACTCTTTACACAAATTCTTGATGAAGTTATTACTGCTTGTTATCTCAACTAAGTGAGTGATAGCAAATATTTTGCATTTGTTAGAAGAAGGCTTTACTGAAACTTATTGCTGTTAATAGAGATGGGAGCATCCATGTAAAAATATGTAATATCATTAGTGTTTCTAAATACCTGCCGTGGGAGATATCCAGCGCAGCTAAAGGATCTGAGGCTTCTCCCCAACTTATCCAGAACAGAAAATGGAACAGTTTGCAAAACTGTTTTTGTGCTGTATTCCTGCTAGGTGCTTTTCAGGCCGTCAGGATTGCACAGAGCTGCTGCAAGGAGCATCAAGTTAATTCCCCCTTTAACCTTCTGTCATGTTTTTTTCTGTTCTCCTCCGGTATTTTGTACTTCTTTCGTTCCATTTTATCCTTCCACAAAGACTCGCTTTGTGCAGCTTCTGTCTTAAATCCGTTTCCTCTTAACTAATGCTTCCCTTTGCCTCTGATAAACATGGAAGTGGTAACTGAGGCTTACCCCTCACACACCGGCAAGCAGATGGGTGTCTACTTCTTCAATTTCCTCTGCTTATCTTTGATGTGCCCATATATTCTGCCCTGGCAACTTGCTGCCGTGCTGCTGTTGTTCACGCTGTAGATAGTTGAGGGTTGTAGTTCCGAGCGCTTCAGCATCCCTGTAGATTATTGACTGGAGAAACAACTTAGTTTGACTACATCCTGCTGGAGTAAGGTGTTGGTTGGAAGCATATGAATGATTTGCAAATGTTTGTTAAAATGTTGCAGCCAAAGGTTTCAGAAAAGCTTGGGAAAGTTGGTTACCTAAAAAGGATCTCAGTGAAGTTTGTTACCAGACTCCCCTTGGCTTCTTTCAGAATGCTAATATATACACCGCTTGCTAATGATTTCCAGGCAGCGTCGGGATATGGTATATTCAGTATTGTAAGCTTAAGGCGTACATAAAAATGTACTCAAAAATCATCAAAAATGGGTTTGTGACACGCTTTGCAAGTGTCAGCTAAAGCTGGAAAGCATGTTTGTTCGGAGTAAAAAATGTATCTTGCAGCTTTTAACAACTGGGCAGTTAGATTATTGCTCGAGACCAAGAAAATAAAATTGATAAATCTGTCTTTGTTGTCCAGCTTAAATGAAGTGCAATCTCTGATGCGACAACGTTACTGAAAAACAGAACAGAATTTTTCAAATCTTTCTGGTTCCAGTGATTAGGAGCAAGGCAGATAAAATGTTTGTACTTGGAAAGAGTTTCTTCTTACCGTCTGCTTCAGTTTATAAGGAGCTGGAGGAACTCTGCTTGACTGCTGCTGCGCATTTGGGATTTTAAAAAAATCTATTCTTTTATAATCTGTAAGTTTTTGGAGCTGGTTATATAAATTTTAAGTTGTGAGGCTGAATAAACCCACTCTGTTGTGTAGGATTCGGGCACTTTGGACATCCGAGGAATGGGCCAGGTTCTACCCACACATCTCATGGAGGAGAGGTTAATACGACAGCAACAGGAGATGGAAGAAGATCAGCGCTGGCTTGAAAAAGAGGAGCGATTCCTGGTAATGCTTTGTTTCGTGGTGCTTCTGAATTCATTATGATTTTTCACTTTTCATTGCATTGATGCTAAAACCCATCACTTCTGTGAAATGAGAGCATTTAGTGACCATAGGAGTCACTACCAACGTGTAGGTTTGGAAACGGTTTTTAAATTAAGGGTTCAGCTAGTGAGCGAGTCCTGGCTTATACATACCTTGACCAGCCGGGTTTTTCGGTCGGTCTCACTTGATCCAGTTGAGTATTTATGTGTGAGAAGCTGTGGGTTTTGGGATTTTACAATCTGGAGATTTTCTTAAGGAGACAGATCTGTGCATACTCTATCCCTAAAAAAAAGGGATAACCATCAAGCAGCTGCCCACCCTAAGTGTAGGAGGAGCTCCAAGCAGTCTGGCACTGGAAGAATAACAGGACACAGTAGTGGGAAGACATAATGTAAGAGAGAGCTCTGTGAGGTGGGGAAAAAAGCTCTGACCATCNTATAATTCTGTGCCAATCTGGAGATTTTCTTAAGGAGACAGATCTGTGCATACTCTATCCCTAAAAAAAAGGGATAACCATCAAGCAGCTGCCCACCCTAAGTGTAGGAGGAGCTCCAAGCAGTCTGGCACTGGAAGAATAACAGGACACAGTAGTGGGAAGACATAATGTAAGAGAGAGCTCTGTGAGGTGGGGAAAAAAGCTCTGACCATCACCAGGAGGAGAAAGAAGAGATTGATTGGTCATGGGCTCTTCTGTTGCTGTTTCTCTGCAAGTTCCATGGTTTCTTGTTGTCACTGCTACTGGTGTCTGTTTTTCAGTTGAACTCTGGCTTCCTGGCTGTCAAAATTCAAGTTCTGTGTTAAAATTCTCCTGCTCGAGACTGATGGCTCCAGATGGAGCAGAAGGTGGTGGTAGCATGTTACTCTGTACAGGTTCATGCTGGAGCCTGTGGATGCCCGAGCCTCACTGGAGAGGTGGATGTGTGGACAGTGGTGGGCTATGGGTTGTGACAAACAATATTTGGTCTTAGGAAGCCTATTACAAGTTTCTGTTCAGAAGCCTTTATGTTGATGTAGTTGTAAAACGTGCCTGTATAAATGCCGGTGCCATAGGTTATAGGTTTGTTACGCGAGGTAAGTTTGAATAAATAAGTTCTCTGTTTCACAGAATCACAGAATGCTATGGGGTTGGAAGGGACCTCTGGAGATCATCTAGTCCAACCCCCTGCCAAAGCAGGTCCACCCAGAACAGGTTGCACAGGAATGTGTCCAGGGGGGTTTGGAATGTCTCCAGAGATGGAGACTCCCCCACCTCTCTGGCCAGCCTGTTCCAGGGCTCTGCCACCCTCAAAGTGAAGAAGTTCCTCCTCATGTTTAGATGGAACTTCTTTTGTTCAAGTTTGTGCCCATTTCCTCTTGTCCTGTCCCTGGGCTCCACTGAAAAAAGACTGGCCCCATCCTCTTGACACCCACCCTTGTAGTATTTATAGGCATTGGTCAGATGCCCCCTCAGTCTTCTCCACACTAAAAAGACCCAAGTCCCTCAGCCTTTAAAACAGGTGATGATAATGGTCTGTGGTTTCTGTTCTCTGCACTGTCTAGAGCAGGTCTCCAGGAAAATCTTAGTTGTACAGAGGAATTATTTTTATTTTAAACAGCAAAACTGCTGGTCATGATTGTCTCACAAACCTCAAAACTATCTTTTAGGGATCTTGAATCCAAGACATTTGAGTTCCTTGAAAATCAAAAGTTATGCTTTGTTCTACAGGAAGGGGGTGGGTGGGAATGGAGAGCAGATCTCGTACGTAGATGATGTTACCAAGACCTTGTTCTTTGCCAATTGAATTGTCTTAGTCTCTCAGGGGTGTCGTTATGTGTGGAATTCAGAGCTGTTCAGAACAGCTGCTGGCTGTGGAGACAACCAAGGTAGGAAGAATCCCTACTGGCTCTCGAGGGCTATGGATAGATCCCTCCGTGTCCCAAGTGCACGTTCCAGCCAAGAGCCAGATCGTTAAGATGTTACTTCTGATTAAAGGGTGCTGAAGCTTGCTTTTGGCTGCTTTCCTCCAAAGTGCACTGGGGAATTTGCGGTTTGCCATTGGATGACCGTAAAAAAACCACTGTACCCAGATTGCTTTGTCCGATTTATTACAAACTGAAGAGAGGGAGGGGAAAGGAAAATTTCTTCCCTAATTTAGGCATTAACTTTTCCAGTCTTAAGTGGCACCGGTAGCTTGTGTCTTTCACAAGCCCAGGAGGTCAAATTGATCCCATTGTTGGCTAAAGCTTTCAAAGATGGTCAAGAACATTTTGAGTAATGAATTAATTAATATACTTACTGAGAGTTGTGATTTCAGGTGGCAGTAGATAGTGTGGGAACTTTCTGCAGATAACTTCCTGATCTTTCTAAACTTTCTGGCTTTTTCACTGCAGAACAGATGATAATTATTTATAGTATTTGTTACTCTGAACCATTAGGGAGTTTATCATCCCCCCAGATTGCTGCCTGAGGAGGGAGTTGCTGATTTTTCTTTTGATTTGTAATACAGTCGTAGCATATGTTTGGAAAAGAACTACTGTGTTTTCATGATGTGATAGTTTTTATTGCGAGGAGACACCATTTCTATTGCCAACCCCTGCTCAAGGGTGAACTAGCACTGATGACCGTGTGAGAAGCTAGAGAGTTCTGCAGCTTTCCAGAGCTGAATTGGGTCAATGTAAGCCCTTAGAGGGTTAAAAAGGCAAAATGAACTTAAACGACCAAAATGAGGAATTGGAATCCATAAGAAACTTCAGTTCTTTTTCTTACGGCACTAACACTTTGACTCTACAGACTTTGGGGGTTATACTTGGATGCCTGTTACAGATCTACACGCTGGGTCAAAAGCAAAACAAGCTAGTGATGGCCACAGGCTGCATTTGGCTCCATTGGAGGATGTACGTCAGAAGAACTTTCAGTTGATAAATGGGTGTTTCTTGTGAAAGGAATGTGGTTCTCTAGGTTTGCCCTGAAGAAATAAAGTTGGTAGAGAAGTCTTGTGGGGCATCACTCTTGGAGGCCTTGCAGGTCTCCAGAAGGATATCCACAGTTCATACATGAGATCCAAACACAGGCCCAGTGTAGAAATCACAGAATCCTAGAATGGTTTTGATTGGAAGGGACCTTAAAGATCATCTGGTTCCAACCCCCCAGCCATGGGCAGGGACACCTCCCACCAGACCAGGTTTCTCAAAGCCCCATCGAGCCTGGCCTTGAACCCCTCCAGGGATGGGGCAGCCACAGCTTCTCTGGGCAACCTCTTCCAGTGTCTCACCACCCTCAGAGTATAGAATTTCTTCCCAGTATCTAAATCTCCCCTCTTTCAGTTTAAAACCATTACCCCTCGACCTGTCACTACACAATAATCCATGTATCGTGTGCACACACTCCTCCGTCCATGTCCTTCAGTGAGTGAAGGTGACGTTTCTTCTCTTGGGAGAAGGGACATCCCTAATTTCCCTCCAGGTGATTTTGGGAGGAGAAGCAACTTAGTCTCTCAAGGTTGATGTCATGTCTCTCGCTTTGCGACACCTTTCTCCACTAACCTTTACATTTGATGGAATGGTTTTGCTGAAGCGTGGCTCTCCCTTCCCTGCTACAGGCAGGTTTCAGAAGAGTATTTTTGCCTGTAGAGCCCGGAGAACAATAGAGAGAGCAGAGCCAAATTTTCATTTGTAACTTTCGCAACCATAAAGCGTAGTGTAGTTCTCAGTTTAAACTGGCTGCTTTGCAAAGCAGCTCTATTTACACAGTCGTCAGCCTCCTACACCGTGTCTCACTTCTGCTGCTGAGAATTGGACTCACCGGGGAGCGACTGCAAATCATTTCATGTGAGACGCTGCAACAAGAAGAAAAATCCTCCGTGGGGTTCCTGGTAGCACAATTTTTCTTGTTTCCCCAGAGTAACGCCAACTTGCTCATGACTTGAAATGTATTGCTGCTTCTACAGGGAAAAAAAAATACACCTCAAAGCACGTTACTAAACGTATAAACGGCAGCGGTGCTGCGGTTGCTCCAAGAGACACCCCAGATGAAGAGTTAAATTGTGATGCCATTGAAATGGAAATTTGCCGGCCTCCGGAGAGGGTGATATCTGTGCAAGCAGTTGGCCTGGAACTGGTCCTTTGAGAACCTGTGACTCCTCGATACTTGAAAGGAGATAGAAATTTTGCTTCCAAGCTGCAGCTGTGACAGAACCCAGAATTCTGAAATTCTGCGGTAAAAAGAGAAAACAAACAAATCTCTCTTCATGGGAAGCTCCCGAATGAAAATAAATCTGTTGCGTAAAAAAAAAAAAAGGAAGAGTAAAGAAAGAGGTGTTTTAATTTTAAATTGTACCAAATATATCCATCGGGAGGTGAAAAGAGAATTGGTGGAGGGGTTGGTTTGGGGGGACTTTTTTTTCAGGACTGACACTCCCTCCCACCCCTGACAGAGAGGGGATGTTGCTCTAATGGACATGGATTAAACTGGTGGGCTTTCATGCTCTGTTCATAAGGGCTTTGGGTATCGGCACCTCCAGGAAGGAGGATGGAAAGATCTGAATTATTTTTGAGGGAGCTGAAACGAAGACAAAGTCTAATTGCGCTTAAAGTTTAATACAGGTGACTACAGAGGACAGTCCCTGCAGATAAGAGGCCTGAGATGGCTGCAGTACGAATATCAAACAAGTCATGGCTGTTTGGTCTTCTACGTAAGGAATCTTTCTGTTAGGATGTTTCAGGTGCTGCAGTCTCGCGGACGGAGGTTTTCGCTCGCTCACTCCCGTGACGGTTGGACCTCGGTCACGCAGGCGGTATCACAAAAAATCCATAAAGTTCTCATTCTGCGCTTTCTCCTGGGTTGGTTTTTGATCACATGGCTGTTTCCACCCCAAAAAATAAAACTGACGAAGATTAATCAAGATTTTACTTGTACATAGTGCGTAGCATGTAGAATTACTATATAGAATACTATATAGAATATTTACTCTCTCTATATACTACATAGAATACATCAAATTACTCCATTATGGCCACAGTGTGTGTATGTTAATCTTCCAGCTCTGACTTCTTATATGTAGGATTAATTTAAAAGTAAAGTTAATTCATCGAGTTAAAATCATTTTTAAAGGCCCCCTGAGGGTGCTTTTATTTGTGGATTTCAACAGAAGTTTGGAACTGCCCCAAACCAGCCTGATATTTAAATATTTTTTTAATTGCTTGTAGGAGAGAGTACACCTTCTGTATTTTAATAAGGAGTTTGACCCAAAAGGAGGAGAGGAGTCTGCTGTAACCACAGACAGGAAACCAGTGGGTGGGTGGGTGGCGATGCCGTGAGGGCACCTTCTGAACTGGTGGCCAGTCGGTTGGCTTCACAGAAGTTGTGGGAAAGAAACTGTGTCGTTCTGTGTCTTTTCAAGGAGACCTTTTCATTTCAGCAGTATATAGTGAAATTAGGGATTTTTATGCTGTAACTTTTCGCTAACTCCCTCTGGACATTTTGCAGAAGGCTTTTCTTCTTTGGGTCCTGTTTAATTACCCGCTTCCTCATTTGCATTTACTTTCCAGTTTGAACCTTTCTTTTGTGGCTGTGTTGATGGTATGTGGCATTGTCTTTAACAGCATAAAATAAAGATAGATATGTGGCTGCCTGTTAGTGACTCCTCAGCAGAGAGAGCAGGGTTGTGCTAAAAAATCCATAGTCCTTTCCCGTGATAGGTTAAGAAGAAATAACTCACATAGTTCCCTTATCGTGTTTGGTGGTGGTTTTTTTTCTGAAATTCCCACATAGTTGTGGTTTTGTCCTGTTTTGCTGCTGAGAACTGCAGTTCGAATGTAATTGATGTGAACTGTTGCTAAAATAAGATTTTAATTTTTAGCCTGAGAAAGTCCCACCAAGACATTGCAATTTGTCCTGTCCTGAGAATGCCAAGACTTACATGTCCTTTTATTAGTGAGTGACCAGAAATACTGGAAATAAAGTAAATTATGTTCCAGTTTGTCAACATATGCATCCTGTCTGAAAAGTCCTCTTGATGTTTCCAAAGATTTCAGACAGTAGACTATTTATTAGGAAAAAAATCCATTTAGTTTTGAAGGATTTTGATTTTATGCAAGACTTTAATAGCGTATAGTTCCTCCCTTAAATATATATCTGTAATGAATATAATAGTGAGTAGAAAAGGCTTTGTTTAAACCTGCATTTTAGTTTAGTACAGTTGGTGCTTTCACAAAAAATAACTCAGAGCACTGTTGTTTGTGTGCTTGAGGAGTCCCGACATACTGTGAGTGAAACCCGTCTGACGACGGTTTGGCATCACAGTCGGTCACTGCTCAGCTTCAAGGCTCGAAAAATACACTCACTGTAAAATGGTGTCTAAAGTTTGTCTTTGGAAGCTTCCACAGCTACACAAATGAATAAATCAGAATATCATTTACTAAAATAGTTGTTAGAACTTATTAGAACACAGTCAAGTTACTAGAAATCAAGACTCTACAACCTCCTTTCAGGAGGTGGGGGTTGGTCTCCTCTCCCAAGTAAGTGATAGGACAAGAGGAAATGGCTTCAAGTTGTGTCAGGGGAGGTTTAGGATGGATATTAGGAAAAATTTCTTCACCAAAAGGGTTATCAAACATGGGAACAGGCTGCCCAGGGAAGTGGTGGAATCTCCATCCCTGGAGGTATTTAAAAGATGGGCAGACGTGGTGCTGAGAGACATGGTTTAGTGGTGGTTTTGTCAGTGTTATGTTGATGGTTGGACTCGATGATCTCAAAAGTCCCTTCTGACCTTGGCGATTCTGTGAAATACGTTTGGGCCTCTTCTTAGTCATTGGACGCAAAAGTGCATCGACCATTTCTCTGTTGGTCCTTACTGTCCGAGTTTGATGGGGCAGGAGAAGGAAAACGTTTGGAGAAGCTGAAAGGGCTTGCGTTTCTGTAACACTGAAGATTTTCAGTCTTTATTTTTAAGACACGCAGATGGCTGGGGTGCAGGTGGGTTGTGTAGCTCTGCAGACCTGCTCCTGGACCTTCTGGTTTGCCATTACCCGTTGGCACTTGATAGCTTCGTTCTCGGTTCAGGTTCTCAGAGATGCCTGGGCAACAGCACTGCCGTCAAGAGGACTCGGTATTTTTGTTGGCAATGCATGAAACAAGTGTTTGTCAAGTTAACAATACTCGGTTTAGTAATATTTTATGTGTATTTATGTGTATTTGCAACCTTTCTGTGAAAGGATTCTTAGGCTGTAGCTGGGTGGTTGTGTGCTCTTCACGTGTGTAACGTCCTGAAGCGTTTGCTGCTGGTGGTGACTTGGGTAATTGAATTATTGCTGTGATTTGAAGTTGTAGAATTGGGCATTTAGAGGGTTCAGATGCTGAAAGGGAGGAGGACCTTGTTCATTAGACAAGGAGGGGAGGAGATGGATGATTTGTCTGTTAATTTAGCTTTTTTCCTTTAATACCAGGAAAAAAAAATCTGTTATTAGAACTAGTGTGTATTTTTGTGCTTCTGAATCTTTTAAAATGCTCAATATCAGACTATCTTTGGAGTCAGGTTTAGGGTGCATTTCTGGAGTAATACATGGTTAAAAGCACAAAGAGCATCAAAGACTCCTGTGATAAAATATCTTTGACCATTCCCAAAGACTTCGGGCACTTCCCTGGCTAGAAACGATCGTGAAACGAAGGCAAATTGTGAGCATCAGTGTGATAGAAATGTCATTAGTCATATGCTTAGATAAACAAGGATAGCGATTTGCTTCAGCTTAAAACTATAATGAGAATCAGGACTGACTTTAGCTACCTAATGGAGTATATAACATACCCGTATCAATTGAGACTTTAATCAGAAAAAAAAATTCCTCCGTCATAAGGAAATAAACTAGAAATTCATCAGTGGTAGCTTTTAGCAGGGGATTTGTCACGCGTTCCCGGAGAACTATTGGGAATTGCTTGCTCGTGTCTGCTTCAGTTCTTCGTGTTTAAGATGGGGTTAAATATTTCCCTGTCTCGGGTGATTTGTGTATTTTTAAGCTCCAAGTTCTTTCAGGCAGCGACTGGCTCTGGCTCTGCCTCGGTCAGTCTGACGAAGACTGAATGAAAACCCAAAGTCCAAACCCTTCAGACAGAGCACCGGCACAACTGGAGCATTTTTAATGATAAAAAGATCAATGTTAGTGTGTTTTTGCAAGTTCCGTCTGCCCTGCTGGCTGCTTAGGGTCATGCAGGAGGATATGCCAGTTGGAATTATTCTTTAGAAAGAGAGAGGGAAAGGGATCTGGAGTAGCTTTAAACAAGAGACGGATATATTTGTCCCCTGAAGGAACATGGGGTCGGTTTAGATAGTTGGTATTCACACGCCTACATTTCCCTAAATAACATTTTTTCATTCTCACGCTGCGTGTGTCCATTCTGTGTGTATATATAGGTACAGACGGATGAAGGAGGTTGTATTTTCACTGGCGTAGATAGGCATTTTATCCATTTTCATTAATTCCTCATCCGCTCTTGTTGGAGAGTGAATGGAAGAGTCAGAGAAATCCTCTTTGGTTTTATGGTGCCAGAATTAGGGCAGTAGAAAAGCACTCCCCTTCTGCTGGACTCGTGGCTTCAGATCAGCGTTAACCTTGGTTTTACACCCACCCTTCCCGTGTCTTTCCGTGGGAGTAATGCTGTCCTCGAAGAATAAATATCACATGCCTGGATTTGCTGGGGAGACGAGGACAATGACCGGTTCGATGTGAAAAAAAAGAATAAATGGTGGGGTCTTTTTTTCACTTTTTGAAACAACCGAGCCCTGAGTTCCTCTATCTTGCTGAAAACCTCTAACATGGAAATGAGCTTGCTGCTTGTATCAGGAGGATGGTGCATCTGGCTGTCTTTATTAGCTTTCTCTATCCAAATGCAGCGTGTAAAGAGCTCCAGTAATTGGCCCCCTTTGCAGGCTCGGAGAGGGAGCCAAGTACATATAAGCCGCCGTCAGGCAGGAAGCGGGAATTAATGCGCAGCGTTTCTCATCCCGGGCTTGAAATTTTTTGCTGTTGGGGAAGCAAACAATTTATTTTTTATCTTTTTAAAGAAAAAAAAGAGCAACTTTTGCTGCCTTTGAGAAAATCAAAATGCAGGTTTTCCAATGTTGCGTTCGGGAAACGGTACTGTCAATATTTATAATGAGCGTTTTTCCCCACGTGCGCGGAGAAGGGGGGTGAGAAGCGGCGGCGGCTGCCGGGGGTTTGGGTGGCTGCGGCTGCAGCGGCGCCGGGGGGAGGATACAGGCTGGAACAAAATGACATCTGTATTTGTCTGTGGACATTTTTTAACAGTGTTTTCCTGCCTTTCCAAGGGTTTTAAGGCCGGGGCGCCTGGGTGGGCGAGCAGGGATGGGGCTGAAATGTTGGATCTTTGTTTCAGAAACCCGACGTGCGGCTCTCCAGAGGCAGCATCGACCGCGAGGACGGAGGTCTCCAGGGCCCAGTAAGTGGGGGGGGATCTTCTCATCTCCCACCTCTTTCTCTGCTTTCCCGCCAGAGCGGGGCGTACCCTCGGGCTTCAGCATGGGAGGGGATTTAAAAGTTTTTGCTGAATGTTTCCGCTGTCGTTACACGGTTCTACAGCTTTCCAAGAGGCTCAGCCTCTGTGGGAGCATCCGTGGCAGAATTGTTCCTGAAGCGGTTTGGGGGAGTTGGGGGTTTGTTGGGATTTTTCCCCCCCTTGAAGCTGCCATTGAAACAAATAGTAAAATGTTTCTACAAATCCATTGCAAGAATTTTTACATGTCCTGTCTAATTGGGCCTCTTATTTCAAAATGTGGATAGTTCTCTGACAGTTCTGTCAACAGGAAGCAGGATGAAAATAACTTTTGCAGTTGTTTAAGTATCTGAAGGGTTTTCTTACAAGGAATGTAAATGTTGCTGTTGTATTGCCCAGAAATCTGTTTGGGGTAAACGATCCGCTGTGAAGCAAATGGGATAAAGCCCACGGCCCTTCGTTTCTGGCCAGAGAGCAGCTGCAGCTCTGGTGTTCTTTCTTACAGGCTTAACTCTTGTCTCTCTAACTAAAAAAAGTCTCTCCAATTGTTTAATTGCCATTGGAATCTCTGAATCATCCTGATGGAAGGGAGGGGATGGGCGAGACACTGTTAATGCTAAAAACCTGATGTTTCATCTGCTGTTTATCCCCAGGGGTCACCTTTCAACTCTTCAGGTTAATATTTTAAACGCGCTTTCCTAGTTCGTTAGGGATGCGATTGTAAACTCGTTTGGCTTCAGCATTTCTTCACTACCTAAGAATTTAGGGACTCTCGCTGCCTTTGCAGCCAAAGTACAATCACGGATGAGTTTCTTAATGACACACTCAGCGTGGTCTCTGGAGACACTCACCTCTGGAAGCTGCTAAGAATTTTTCTGTGAAATCGGAGAAAACTGTTAGTTATTTTTATGTCTTTGCTGTTATTGCATCTTACATAAAGAGCGAGTAAAGTATCCCTGCATTTCGTGCTACTCATTTGAGATGAACCTGGAGATTTTGAAGTCGTGTCAGGGGGGTGATTGAGGTGGCTGTTGGTGGCAACGGGTTTAAAGTCCAGCTCCTGGCAGCCGGCTGGTTTCTCTGGCTGCTGCTTGATTTCAGCACAACTGCCTGGGATTAGAATAAAAGCCACCGACCCCCAGATCTCAAACTGCTCGTTGCAGGGGACGTCCTGTCGTCCCAGACGAGGTGGTACAATTTCACACCCCATTTGAAAGAGCGTGAAGCAAACACTTAGCGATCACTGACAAAATGAGTTTTAAAAGAGGCTCTAATATGTGGTAACTACATTTCTGGTTCCAGGATTTGATTTTGCGTTTCTATAGTTCTTAATACGTTCAGAACATAACTCTGACGTCGTTTGCAGTGGGAAATGTCTGATGCTTCTGTGAGTCAATCTCAGTTTCTTATTGAGAGGATGAGACATAGGCAGTAGTCATTTCTTGGAGACACGGTTAAAAAGTTGTTCGGTGTAACCCAGAGATTTCTGTGACAGTGGTGAGGACGGGACTGAGTTCACTGAGGTGTCATTCCCACAAAGTGACGTTTAATTTGAGTAGTCGATGTGGTAGCTGGAGCAGGAGCAGAAAGCACAGCAGCTCTGATTCCTGCTCACAGCAGCAGCTTCTCGCGGTTCAGGGACGCTGGGAGGGAGAAGGAGAAATACCTGATCCTCCTCTTGGATACGGTGGTACGACTGAAAAGTTATTACGTATTTTATTAATTCCTAACCGATGAGCATGTGGCTGCGTAACTTTTTGCACGTTCTTTTGACACATACCTTCAATATTCTGGAAGTCAAAACACAAGAATTGTTTTAGTAGAATTTTACTCTCATCCTTCTCTTCCCTCCTTTCTTTTCCCCCTGGGTTAGCAGATTGGAAATAGTTGGTTAACGACACAAATCAAAGCTAACGACGTGACTAATGGCGCTGGCAGAAAGCAGAAGATATTTCTAACTAGAGAGGGCAGCTGTGGGACGGTGTGTGAGGTGATCGGCCCGTGGGTTTCAGAGGTTTGTGATGACAGCAGAAGAGTTTCAGGGCTTTGGATCGTTGAATTCTCCTGGTTTCTGAAAGTGAAAGAAGATTTTTCTGCAGAGTCGTCAGGGTGAATACGCGCCTTTATTTCTAGCCGTCACCTTTCTGCTCTAAAGTATTAAGGTGATAGGATATCATCCATGGAACTTAGAACTTCAGATTTCTCTTTGTTCAATACCTTTTTACGCGACCTTACTTTCTGGAAGTTGTGCTTCTTCACAGCTTTCCACAGCAAACTGATAGAAATGAGCCTGAAGTAGAGTTAGCGGTAGAGTAGTAGAGTTAGTTCATCGCTGCCTACATGAGAAATCAATAATGGATTATAATGGATGTTCTCTTTAATAGTGGTTTTGACACGTGGTGTGGGGCTGGCGTAACCTTGGTGACACCTCCAGCCAATGTCCTGGTCCTCCTCATTGTTTGGTTCCACTTGTAGAGCCTCATACCTATTATACAAGGACACATGGGTAGGTGGAGGAGTCACAGAGGAGATGTTCCTGTTGCGCTGGGCAGGAACTTACTGTCATTGTCCCCTTTAAGTCACTCTGCTCTGCCAAGCGAGGAGAGGCCAGGGCATCCTCCACATCACGTGTCCTGTCTGCCTGACAGGTCTGTCTCGGGGATGCCAGGGTCAGGCATTTTATAGGTGTTGATCAGATCCCCCCTCAGCCTTCTCTTCTCCAGACTAAAAAGACCCAAGTCCCTCAGCCTTTCCTCATAAGAGGTGTCCTAGGTCCCTCATCATCTTTGTAGCCCAAATACCACCGCATTTGATTGATAATGAAGCATAAACTGTAACATCGAGGCCAGGGCTGTTGTGAGGGATACAAAATAAATGAAAATTCGTTTCTTACTGTATAAATAATATACCTGTAGTTAGGAGCTTAGCTGGTGATGGGGAATAAGGACGTGTTTTTAACTTTTGGGAATGTGGTTGAGAACTGGCTCCTCTCAGCGTTTGAGACGGTGCTGAGGAACGTTGGGAGCACTGTAATAACTAGTCTAAGTGTCTGTTTTCTTTTATAGGCTGGCAACCAGCACATATATCAGCCTGTGGGTAAGCCAGGTAAGCGATAAATTCATAATTCATTCTCAAATCCTGGGTTACAGGCCTTCTAGCGGCAGTCGTGACCAAAGGTTTATGCCGGTATTTTCTTCGGAGGGGTGGGTTCCATTCCCGGTAACTCCAGGCGTGTCGGTGCACTCTGTGTTTAAATTCCCCGTGCGGTCCCCAGAGACGCCGTCAGCAGGGCCAAAGAGAGAGGGTGTTTCATCGAGGGGTGGGAAGTGTCTAGAGGAAGCTGAGTCACTGGGTAGGACTTCGCCGTGTGCGCAGCTCAGACATGTGAAACAGAAGTAGACGCCTAAATTTAGGTTTCTCAGTCTCAGAGCGAGTCCCACCCGTGATTTCTGCCATGAAGAAGTGCGATTTTTCCCAGGCGTGACACAGCATGTGTGCTACCTGGCTGTGGGACAAAGGGCCTGGGGTAGGATGAGGAGCAGTTGCCCCACGAAGGGATTTCGGAAGTATCTTACTAAAACAGCCATGTCATGAATTCCACAAACTTCTCTGTCTGCGTTTCTTCAGTGGAAATGGAGATGAAAGCGTAGCTCCTACACAGAACGGGTTCAGAGTAAGGCAGGTGAAGACGTTCAGCTCCTCTGCTCGTAGCGTGAAGCACGTGGAGCCTTTGTAGTGTTGACAGACCAGAATGATGCGGGTGCATCTGGTGCCTTAATCCTCTGAAATGCAAAATTGTCTCGTTCGTTAACCAGATCACGCAGCTCCGCCAAAGAAGCCCCCCCGCCCCGGAGCCCCCAGCCACTTGGGCAGCCTGGCGAGCCTCAACAGCCCCGTGGACAGCTACAACGAAGGCGTGAAGGTAGGTTGCTTGGTGTCACGCAAAACACATCTCAGAAAAATTAAACGTTGCCGCTGTGAGGTAGTTTGCTGTTCCTGAGGTAGAGACCGTGGAAAGCCGAAGTGACTGAACTTCCCGAGTAAATGTTGTCATGGGGCAAACACGCGCTGGCAGCTCTCCAGGGAGGTGGGGACTTCACTGGTAGGCTCATATCCTCCACTGCTGTGATTCAGCACGTTCCTCACCCAGAACCTTTCCCAGGTGAGCTCATCTCTAGTTTGAAGAGCGTATGAGGTCTCCCGTACGGGCTCAGCCTCCCTGCTCAGCAGGAAGGAGCGCACCCAGGGTTACTCGGGTAGCACAAAGTCTCCTGTCCCTACACAGAGAGGTGAGACACCTCTGAGCTGTGAGGTTCCACAAAGCTCTTGCTGCAGCACCAAGACTCCTTAAAACCCTTCTAGTTCTGGGGAGGAGACGTGGGCTGTCTCACCGGTGACCGAGGTACTTTCTAATGTGTTGTTTCATCTCCGGTGAATAAGCAATAACCCAAAAATGAAACTGGACAGTTTTCTAGCAGAGAGATGCTGGAGGGTGCTGTGAAACATGGATTCCTGTCCCCGCTTGTAGTTGGTGTCGATGGAACTGCTCCTTAGTGTGTCCGTCACTTTTAAAATCCTGCCCCGGGGCGTTCCCTGCCTTTGGGACTCCGTTCCCTTTCTGACCTTCAGGAAAGAGGAAACCTCTGGGTGACCTCGGGGCCTCTCG
Organism: Arenaria interpres; assembly: GCA_013399435.1. Taxonomy (NCBI): domain Eukaryota; kingdom Metazoa; phylum Chordata; class Aves; order Charadriiformes; family Scolopacidae; genus Arenaria; species Arenaria interpres. Next base: position 149,440 of record VXAK01006909.1, on the reverse strand, counting down.
AGGGGACCCAGTGGGGCTATTTCTGATGCCAGCTGTTTCCAGCAGCTCGATGTAACAGTGGATATAATCTAATAGTGGGTACAATCTAATAGTAGATATAATCTAATAGTGGATATAATCTAAGCCCCACCAAGCCCATAGTAAAGAACAGGAATCCACGTTGTGGAGGCCCCAGCTATTGCGATGAGCGACACTTACTGTAGGTAGTTTAAGAAAATACAGCAAAAATCCAGTTCATCTGACCATGAAATTCAAAACTTGCCATCAAAGCAGTATTTTAGGACAGATCCATCCCAGGCCCTGCCTCCCTGTCCCACTCTTACTCTCTTCTTCCAGGATTACCAGGATATTTAAGAATCACCGTAAATAGGCAGCAGTGGTGAATTTGAGCGGGATTATTTATTATAAACGGCTGCCAGTGCTTTTCAGGCTGCCAACCCTCGGAAAATGTCAAGAAGCAGTAACAGATGTGTTACTAAACTTGGCTTCTCTGTAATTTCCTTTCTAAATGCTGATACTGGAACATGAAAAATGTTTTCTGAAATACATCCTTTTGACAACAAACAAACCTGAGCAGCCAAAGTCATGGGTAATAACAAGTGAACGAGACTCGTTTACTGAACAGCTTCTTCAGTGGAAAAGAAGGGCTGGTGTCGCTTTTTCTGTCCAGAGTTTTTTGAAATTGGATGGGTTTACGCCCCTTCAAGAAAACAGCCCATTATTTTTTGATAGCATAGAGCAGGACTGAAGATGCTTTTGGGGTTCATTTCAGAGTCCCTTTTCCGCACACCCATTTCAGACTCCCGTTTCAGTCTCCCTTTTCTGCAGAGGACAAAGCAAGAGGATTTATACTACTTGCCCTCCAGAGCCTTTAGGGCACGCAATGGGAAATACGTGGGTTTCTGTTACTCACTGAGGCAAATTCAGCCAGTCCACACAACGAAACTCCTGATTCCACAGTCAGCAGAGCAATAGTGTTCATGTTGGGTGTAGACACACAAAAAATGGAGTGGTAAGAAGCGCAGATGTCCTCTGTACTCTTGAAATGTTGGGGCCTGGCTGTAGGAATTGAGTTGGGTACAGTCCATCTAGAACGGGTTCTTGGTAGTTCTTAACCACGACTGTGATCGGTCACGGCGAACAGGACGCACGCAGTTAGATGACGGTGCATTTCCTATCATGACTTTTCTTTAGAAAAAAAAGACTTCTGAAAGACGAATACAACATTTTCTCGTGTAAAGGTTGACCAGGACGTTGTTCCCCACCGTTGCAGAGCCCCCTCTGCTCCCTTTCCCACTCTGCCGCTCGCCCGACTGGCTTGTTCCTGCCGAGCTTTGCATGATCCTCTTCCCCGTGCGTTGGGTGAACAGGGAGCAGGGGTGCATGGCCAACCCCTGCGCCGCTCTGCGGGCGCGCAGCAGGCCCTGGGCACACGGAGCTAACACGAGCGACTGGCCCCTACTGTCCAGGATGCCTTTTCGTTGCAGGCTTTTTAACTGGTCTCTTGATTGCTACACGTGTTTTGGGTTTGGTTTGGTTGTTTCGTTTTTCTTCCTGCTGAGTTTTATTAATATTGTTTTTCTTTTTTCCCTTCTTTTGGTAAATTTCTTTAACCTTCCCCCACATTCTGCTCAACCATAGCCATGGAGGGTAAGCAGCGCGTGTGTGTGTGTGTGTACGTGCCCTGTGCCAAAATGTCTTTGCATGTGACTTTGCCAATCGCTGTTTTAACTTCTCGATTGCTGAAACCAATGAGAATCACAGCCTTTCACCGGTGATTCGAGGCAATTGCAATGTTCTTCTTCCCGAGGTGTTTTCTGATCGATGCACTAGATTGAACCTCTCTAATCCTTGTCGGTACCCACGTAGTGAAATGCAGCAAAATGGAATCACCGGGCTCTAAATCCTTCGCTCCTTCCTTAGACAGAGTTTCATCCAAGTAGTTTATCGTTTCAGCAGAGGGGTATCTCGGGTGCTTCCAGTGAAGCATCTCTGGAGGCAGAACCAGCAGCGACCCACTGTGGTGGGCTGAAATGCCACCAGCCATCAGGGACGGCCACTGTGTGACCAGTAGGAAATAAGCCGGTTTTTAACCACCTGCGTGGGTGCTTGGGAGTCCCATAGCGGTGAGAAAACTGGGATGCTTGTAGTTCCCCAGTTCGGGAGCGGAGATACCGAGGAAGTTTTTTCAAAGTTCGTTTCTTTCCTTGAGCCGGGATTGTTTTGGTCTGTGTTGGATTTAACTCCAGACGGATCCGACTCGATGGAAGCTTTGCGGGAGTAAGAACTAGAGGATTTTTAACCTATTGGTTAAAAAGCTATTTTTTCTGATCTATTGGAAAGAAACTGTATGAAAACATGTGGTGTTCCCCATCAGTACAGGAGGGAAACACCATTCCCACCATTTTTGTCGATCCAATGTGAATTTTCACTAACAAAACAACTCAATATCCTGCGGTACTCTTCTCTTTGCTACATCGGTACGTTAACTGTGTTCTCTGACCTTGTTTTGGGGCGCAAAACAACCTTTTCTGGAGTGAGGGACCTGTTGTTGCCTTTAACAGTGGAACTTCTCCGTCAGCGGTGAAGCACTCGGAGGTGTTGAGTACCCTGTGCTCCTCCGTCCTCAAATTATTGGCTTCTCTGTTGTGGGAGTTACACTGGAAGAAGCTCTTTCCAGGGAGATCCTGGTACAAATTCCCCCAGTTCAGTCAGAAGAACTAAAGGAAACTTCCTTCAGCTCCAGGAGCAAGAGCGCTCATGGGGGACGGGGGAGCGGGAGGGGGGTCCGTTGTGGATGCGAGACCTTCCCCAAAGGGAAGGTCTCGCATCCACAACGGACCCCCCTCCCGCTCCCCCGTCCCCCATGAGCGCATCATCAGAGGTTTGGGAAGGTGCTGAGCTCCATCTGCTGGGGACAGGAGGTTAAACAACCCTTCTCCTCCGCTTCCAGATTCAACCGCAGGAGATCAGCCCTCCTCCTACGGCCAACCTGGACCGCTCCAACGACAAGGTCTACGAGAACGTGACGGGGCTGGTGAAAGCGGTGATAGAAATGTCCAGTAAAATACAGCCGGCGCCGCCGGAGGAGTACGTCCCCATGGTAAAGGTACGGAGGCCGTTCCTAACATCGGTGGTTTGGTTCTCTCCTCAGTGAGGTCTTGGAGCGGCGCAGGAGAAACCTTCGGGCAAGTTGGGAAGTAGAAAAGCTTTTTGTGTTTTTGGGGAGTAACCAGTGGCCGAGGGCTGGAGCTTTGGACGCTGTGTGGAAATACATCCACACCAATAGTGTGCAAACAGTGGTTTTCTTCCCCAGTTTGCTTGTGGAGGGGCAGCGAGGTGTGCACCGTCTTCTCTACGTTTCATTTTTTTGTAAAAGAACTTTTTTTTTTTTTTTTTAATGAACCCTTTGGCATTTTGATGGCGGAACATGGACTCGCAAGTGGGGTTTTCAGAGTCCCTCAGCCACGTTCTACCTGCGCTCTTACCCCAGAGAGGGATGAAGCGCACCAGTTGCGTCCTGCACTCCGGCTACAAGTCTCTCATCTGTTCATTCCATGTTTTTAAACTTAATTTTCTTGTTGTTTTTTTTTTATTTTTCCTTAGGAGGTGGGTTTGGCGTTAAGAACCTTACTGGCGACCGTAGACGAGAGCCTCCCGGTGCTTCCTGCCAGCACCCACCGAGAGGTACGTGGAGCTGCCCTGGTCTGGTGCGCGGCCTGTTATATTCCGCGTGAGCCCCAGCAGGACAGGGATCTGGGCAGGGTTGGAAGGTTTTGATGAGATATCCCATAATAACCTAGTTCTGGATGAGCAGCGACTGAGATCTTTCAGTGGAGTTCATGAGTAAAACCCTTTTCCTGCAAAACCTCGAATGAATGCGGTAACAAGCAAACCACGGGATGGTTCCTTAAGTGCCATCTTCGAGAATCACCCCGACTTCAGCCATGTGGTTCTGAAGGCACATGTCACTCGCTTCTTGACCTGTTTTAGATCTACTTTGGCTTTAAGCTGGAGGGGAGCAGGGTTAGATTAGAGATTAGGAGAAGGTGAGGGTGTGGAGCACTGTGAGGGTGGTGGAGCACTGGAACAGGTTGCCCAGGGAGGTGGTTGAGGCCCCATCCCTGGAGATACTCAAGGTGAGGCTCGACGAGGCCCTGGGCAACCTGGTCTAGTTGGGGGTGTCCCTGCTGATTGTGGGGGGCGTCAGACTAGCTGACCTTTGGAGGTCCCTTCCGGCCTGGACAATTCTATGATTCTATGAATAACAGTAATAAAAATATAGTGACCTGGAAACCCAGTAAGGAGGTGTTAGAACCCTCCAGGTGTGGGTGAAGATCTGCTGTTAGTGATTTGGGTCCCGGTGACATTTGAGAGCGGGCTGCTCTTTATCTCCACACCGCGGGCGCCGAAATCCCATCTGTTCCGGGGTGCCCACAGAAACAGCCCCGGGGGCTGCCGGGGGAGTTTGCCGTGTAGCGTGGCTGTCAGGAGCGCAGAGACTTGACTGAATCTTCTCGTTGCAGATCGAGATGGCCCAGAAGCTGCTGAACTCGGACCTGGCCGAGCTCATTAACAAGATGAAGCTGGCCCAGCAGTACGTCATGACCAGCCTGCAGCAGGAGTACAAGAAGCAGATGCTCACGGCCGCTCACGCCCTGGCGGTGGATGCCAAAAACTTGCTGGATGTCATCGACCAAGCCAGGCTGAAGATGATCAGTCAGTCCAGACCCCACTAAGTGCTGAGGGAAGAGTTTTTTTTCACCAGGCGAAGAAGAATTCTGCTTGCGAAAGGATGTTCTTCCACCTCCCACCAGCAGCGAGGATTAACCCAGCACGGTCCTGGCTCTCCAGCGCCTCTTGCTTCAGCGGAGCTGACTGACGGCTCCCGGTTCTCTCTCGTGACAAAAAGTTTAACCCACGTTTTTATATGGTAAAGCCGAGCTGGTCTGGGATTGGAACAGCGGCATTATCACCCCGTGACGTTTGCGCGGGCCTCCTCGGGAAACGAGGGCCGCGGAGCGCGCTGCGGTTCCACGGGACGCGCTCAGCCCAGAGCTGCCACCGGGCTACGGCCTCGGAGCCAAGACTTGTCCCGAGCGGCAGAGCGGAGAAAGATATTGTGAAGTGAAGAATTCGGGGAAACCTCAGGGCTGAGAATTCTTGCCCACAGTATATGAACTATCCAGACTGGAATTTTTTTTTTATTAGAACACTTAACGTCGCAATATGCTAATCACAATTTACAGAGAAAGAATAAAAAGCTATATTTTCAAGACTTCGGTCATTTCAAGACAAACTAAAAGCCCTCTTCATCTTCCTGCCTTTTACTTTTATGTGAATGTGTGAAGCATTTGTTTGGAACTAGCTGTAGAACACAACTGAAAACTCGTCTCTCTTATTTTTTTTTCCACCAGAATAACGTGCCAGTTCTTTTGTAGCAACGTTGTTTTCCTTGGAAGCAAAAATGCTGCTTTGTACCAGAGCAATTCAGAGCTGCATTTAGAGGAGTTCTGTAACCATTCATGTCCCCCATTTTTATATAATTTATAAAGACAGATTAAAGCCATGTTGAATATTTTAAACCCACTGTAGTTACTAACCCATCCTTTTGTCTATCTTGCCTGGGAGGAGTTAGAGTAGAGCAGTGTAATTAGATTTTCCTTGGTTTTTCCAGTTACGCCATCTGTTCTGTTCAAATACAAACCACACTCCCTTTTTGCTGTTGAGGGATATAAATTATTCTCAGGAAGAATATAATGAACTGTACAGTTACTTTGACCTATTAAAAAGGTGTTACCAGTGAAATCCCGGCTGTATGAGTTTGTGTGTGTGTGTGCACTGCAGAAACCACCGTGTTTTCTCCCACCCTAATCCACAGGGGTTTAAGAACATAGTTATTGACTTACTTAAGGAGCAAAAGCAAACCAGGATTTAAGTAGTTTTCCAGAAAGCACAGGAAAAAGTCAGTGTAACCATCTGTGTAAGTGACTTGTGATAAATTGCTGTCGCTCCTTTAGGCTTTTAAAATCCATTTTCTTAGGGGGAAGTGTATTCAAAGCAGGGGGTTGCACAGACTAAACCCTTCCACGGGCACCCACGTCTCTGAAAAACCAGAGGAGCTCCAGTTTCCTGGGCAGAGAGGGGAGCGCAGTGTCCACTGCAGGTCTGGATACAGACCCACCCTCCCACACAGCTCTGGAGTCCTTCTTACCCATAATTTTCATTTAATATTTTAGAACACACACCAGAAAGACAGCCCTCACCTTCTTCAATTGCTCTGGGAAAGCCCTGCTCAGTAGTTGTTTTAGAAATGGATACTTTTTAAGATACTCCTTTCATATATAAAACTACACAATCTTCCACACATGCCCTCGGAAGCGGTTTTGAGAGATGCTTGGGTTTTTTCGCAAAGGCACAAAATGACACCCCAAACAGAACCCAGGCTCAGTGCCTGGCACCGCAGGACTCAGTCTGCCTTTAAATGATACCTGCTCCTGAATAAACACGGGCCCAGCTTCAGCCCCCAGCAAGGGCCTCGAGCTGAGAATTCAGCCTCTCTCCCCTCACCTTAAGCTCAACCGCTGCAGAACACACAAATCCCTGCCCTCAAACAGGTTAAATTACCTGGTACCATCCATGTGAGAGACAAGAGTACATTTAAAAGTTCTTTATTACAGATGGGTACAAAACTTAGTCAAAAAGACCAAAGCCCATGTCGTCATCAGATTCCTCTGATTCTTCTTTCTTTTCCTCTTCTTTCTTCTCCTCGGCTATAAAACGAGAAAATAATCAGGATTTTTCCTTAAGAGTCACATATCGTTAGTCACAAGCACGAGCTGCGTAATGCTCACACCAAGCCAACAACCCAAGGAGACCAGTGTTTCCACTGGTAGGAAAGGGGGTTTGTGCCTTCAAATTTATTCCTATCAGATGTAAAACACCTCTACAAAGCAGGTGCTCTCTTTTCAGCCACCAGGATCGGATCCTGATGCTATACAGAAAGAGCAGCCTCCACTCTGAGGTAACACCAGTCCCGCAGAGTGACTCAAAATGCAATTCCAGCCTAAAGCCAGGGTCTGGTTTGCTCTACCCACATGTACTATGAAGCACAAATCGCAAGGGGAAGAGCCGGGCTGACTCTCCAGCTGGAAACAAGCAGTTTTTTAACCCAGTGTTTGCTCCAGCTGATGATTCCCGCGTTGAGTGTAGCATCCCCCTTACCTGGGGCAGCACCGCCTGCCGGGGCGGCACCACCAGCAGGCGCAGCCGCAGCCGGAGCTCCGCCACCGCCTGCGCCCACGTTGCAGATGAGGCTCCCGATGTCAATGTTGGCCAGAGCCTGGGGAGAACAACCGGCGGGGATGCCCAGTTAGTGTGGGACAGCCCCACTTCACCCTCTGCGTCTACTCCACTGTGCCGCCACAGCAGGCTTAGAACCCCACCATGACATACCAACAGCTGCTTTGCTCTCACCCGCCCAGTCACCGGGTAACAGCCTAATTGGTGACTTGTGCTCGTTAAGGCTGCATTTTAAAGCTAAACCTGTATGGATCCATTGCCCGAGTCGCCCCCAAAAAAGATACAATGGCTGGGTGTAATCTGCACCCACGCAAAACAGGAACGCCCACACACACCTTACATCCCCAAGAGATGCCCGGGTCGCCCCCCCCAAATCTCTCACCTCGGTCGCCCGCCCCCCACCCGCCCCGGTCTCCCTCCCGCTCACCTTCGCGAAGAGGCCGGGCCAGAACGGCTCCACGTTCACTCCAGCCGCCTTGATGAGCGCGTTGATCTTGTCCTCCTATAACGAGAGCGACGCTCAGCAGCCGGGCCGTCCCCGCTGCCTCCCACCCCGCCATGCTGCCGCTCGCCGCCATCTTGTGCCGGCGGGGCGCGGGCCCGGGCTCACACTTACCGTGACGGTAACTTCGTCGTCGTGCAGGATGAGGGCGGAGTAGATGCAGGCAAGCTCGGAGACGGAGGCCATGGCGGGGCGCGGTGCTAGTCGCCGGGGTGAGACGGCCTTAGCTTCAACTGAAGGACACAGCACCTTGCGCCGCTGGGGAGGAAAAGGCCCGAGGCCCTACGGGGCGCCTTTATAATGGCGCCCGCAGCCAATCGCAGGCCGAGACGCACCGACGTCGTCAGCGCCGCTGCCCAACCCGTGACCGGCGGGGCGGTGCTGGCCAATGGCGTCGGGGCAGGGCTCCGCCAATGGCAGCGCGGCGGGGGATGACGGGAGCGTCAGCACGGCGCGGGGGTGCGCGGCGGCGGCCGTGGCGCGGGGCGCGCGGACTCGCAGGGCCCTGGGGGGACGCTGGGTCCTACTGCCCGCCACCCGGCCCCCCACCGCCGCGGGGAAGGGGGGCGAGCGCACTGGCGGCTGCTCCGCGACCCTCCGCGTTAAACCGTGAACTCATGGAAGGGACCTTAAAGATTATCGAGTTCCATGGGCAGGGACACCTCCCACCAGACCAGGTTGCCCAAAGCCCCATCCAGCCTGGCCTTGAACCCCTCCAGGGATGGGGCAGCCACAGCTTCTGTGGGCAACCTGTTCCAGTGCCTCACCACACTCATAATAAAGAATTTCTTCTTGGTATCTCATCTAAATCTCCCTCTTCCAGTTTAAATGAGCTTGAGCAAAATTATTCAAGGATTTGCAAAAAGCTTGAAAGCTTAGAATCCTAAAATGACAATTTTCCATCACCGGCAAAGCGCGCCCAACAACCCGCTCCTGTAATGCTCCTCCACACAATTCCGGGGATTTATTAGCCCGTTGAAAGTAGAAGGAAGGTGGGCAAGAGGGACTTGACCTCTTGTATCCGCACCTTCCTCGCGATCAGAAACAACTCCCGAGTTTCACGAAATGAAGATTTGGCACTATTTACTGCCAGAGATGATAAACGCAGAGCGTTGCAGCACTTAACTCATGGGTACTTAACCCTATTAGCGGGGTCACCAGCTCTGAATTTAAGTAATTACTTAAACGTCCTATACAAGGCATAGGGGAAATGTCAACATTTGTAGTACTCAACTCAACGTAGGCAAAAATTCATCCTTCCATTAGGATGTAATATCCTGGAACCTCTGTCACCGCCAGGTGCTTGAGGATGGGATTTCATGAAGGACTTGCCTGAATTTGCCTTGTCTGTCCCCAGCTCCAGTGTTCCCACAGCCTCCCATGTGAAAGCACCCGGAGCTGCGCCGACGGGTCCATAGGGTCATAGAATCGGCTAGGTTGGAAGATGCTCATGGAAGGGTTAGAGCTGGAAGGGACCTTAAAGATCAGGACAGGATCTTTGAGGGCACCTTTGAGATCATCGAGTCCAACCGCTTGGCAGTCCTATCGCCGCCAAAACCACCACCATGAGACCATCTGACTGACAACTAACAACAGCTTTCCATCAAATGGGAAACGAGGAACAAGAAGTTTGCAAACAAACAACAGAATTACAGGCTTAGTAGAGACCGGTCATAATTTGTTCATGAAGGAAGTTCATAGATAGTAGATAACTACGTTCTAAATATCAGAAAGCAGAAACCGGAGTTTGTTCAAGTTTATTCAGGACCTCAGAATAACTCCTACTGCGGCACCACTGGAAATGCACAGCTCATCAATAGGCTAAAAAAAGATGGCAGGAGACTCGAGATACTAAGATAAGAAAGATTCCCTCCAAAGGGGATCCCACACCAGAATCTATATATGTGCAGAAGGAACTGCAGGTAAGAGCAGCCCACGTAAGGAGCTGCTCAGATAGCTTTTACCTCATGGCTAAGGCTACTGCCACCTAAGAAACCCCCAAATGTTAGATCTGAAACATCTGCTCCACTGAAAACATCCTGTGTTTAACAGAGAGTGACTTATTTTGCAGGATTTAAATAGCAACTATATATCATTGATCTCTTCAGGCAGTAGAGGAACTTAGTTTCAAGGTTTCAATGAACTTGCAAGTTCTCTGTATTCCAGGGATTCTTGATGCAATCTATTCAGGTTTTGTGGTGAAAGTGGGAACGGAAATTTGTGAGGGAGGAGGGACACTGCTAACAGTTCTGATGTAACAGTCCTTAAGCTAAAAATCATCAAAAATGCTGATGCGTTGTTAAAAAATAAAATATGAAGACCTAAAATGTAAATGTGACATTCACATAGGCTTAGGCTTCGGTTGGTAAAGATGTTAATTAAATGAGATTTGCCTACATCCTGGCTTCATGGCTGTCTTGCTGCATCTACTGAGTGACACTGATAAGGCTGCTCTGTAGGGGCTGGGAATAAAGTTATGATGAAAACACATCACTATGTAATAAGAAAGATAAAAAAAACCAAACCAACACCCAGTTTTGCCGCTTCCTAAAGCTTTTTGAAGGCCAGCTGTGCAGTCAGGATTGCTGGTTAATAAAGCTCAATTCCAAGGCTCAATTCCAAGGGGTAAGGTCTAGAAATTTGCAGGGGTATGTCCTTTTCACCTCTGATCCTGTAACTGTCTATAGGTTGTACAATCCATTTACCACATCGTTATCCTTTTGGAGCAGAACAGTCTTCATTCTAGATTAACGTATAGAAAATAGATGGGGGCTTAAAAAAAATAAATATATATATATATATATTTCTTCTTTTTACCCTCTCTGTTATTTTACANTATATATATAAAAAATATACATGCTTCTGTGTATTCTATAATCCCAGGGTAATGAGTTACTTCCAGGGTGATGAGTTACTGGGACTTGGTCCAGAAAACCAACGTTCTGGTGTTATAGGACAGCGCAGGAACATCTCAGTGATACACAAAACAAGTAACTTGGCTACGAGACGTCCCTGGGTTGGATATTTTACACTTAGAGGATGGTAAAGAGCAGTGGCAGAAATTTGGCTGGATATGCTTGCGCGTTACTTGCCAGCCAAGAAAGGAGAACACCAGCAAGGTACGGATGAACCGAGGTGATTCTTCCTTTCCTAAAACAGCCTTTTCCCAGCTGCCAGGGCTGCTCTTTTTCAATGACCAATAACCGACCATAAATTATTGATGGTTTGGGGGGCCTTTGCCTTCTGCCTGCACCCATAGTTTCATGGCCCTTGCTGTTATCTCGCACTTGGACACCACAGCATGAGACATGGGTTCAAAACAAACTAGCATTGAAGTCTGCGCAGTGAGCGTTCCGTGGTTCTAGAAAACTGCATCGTATTGTGATTTGAGACTAAGGAAGCAAAACCAAGTAGGGTTAGTGAAATGGCAAAGTTTTGTGACTTGAAGACAGCATTTCCAAACGTGAAACAACACATGAGGTAAAAGCTTAGCCAGGTATAAGACCAGCAGGTAGGGAAGTCGTTTGCACACCTGAAAAAGAGAAAAGATATGACTGCTTGGCAGAAAAGGAAAAAAATAATATGTGAGATTCCCTAGATTCCCTTAGTCTCTAAACGGGCTTTGTCTTGCCCAGAATCACTTATATCTTCTGTATAGACACCATAATCTCCTAAAAGCAATCACTGTATGGCAGTGAGAGGACTTAAAAACAGATAAGCCATATTAGGTAGCTGCAGTAGATACAGTCCACCTTAACCTCTATACAGTTCACTTTCTTTCTCCAAGAGTTCATTATTTTTCTCCTTGAGTTTAAACTCTTCAAATGGTCTAAATTGCTCATTGGAACAATTAGGACCCTGGAAGGATCCTAATTTGGCTACACAAGCCTGTATCTCCTGGTTTTATCAATTAGCCACACTAATGACCTTCAGGTTGTTGATCATCCACAACAGAGTAGAAAAGCTCTACAGAGCATAGATAGGCTGGATGGATGGGCCGAGGCCAATGGGTTGGGGTTCAACAAGGCCAAGTGCTGTGTTCTGCACTTGGGTCACACCAAGTCCATGCAGTGCTACAGGCTTGGGGCAGAGTGGCTGGAGCTGCCAGGTGGAGAAGGCAGCTTCTCAGGTGGAGAAGGACCTGAGTGTTGGTTGATTGTTGGCCAGCAGTGTGCCCAGGTGGCTAAGGCGGCCAACAGGATCCTGGCCTGTGTCGGGAACAGTGTGGCCAGTAGGACTGGGGAAGTGATTGTCGCCCTGTACTCAGCACTGGTGAGGCCCCACCTCAAATACTGTGCTCAGTTTTGAGTCCCTCACTACAGGAGGGACATACTGGAGCGGGTCCAGAGAAGGGCAACGAAGCTGGTGAGGGGTCTGGAGAACAAGTCTTAGGAGGAGCAACCGAGAGAGCTGGGGTTGTTCAGCCTGGAGAAAAGGAGGCTGAGGGGAAACCTTCTCACTCTCTACAACTACCTGAAAGGATTGTGTAGCAAGGTGAGGGTTGGTCTCTTCTCCTGAGTAACACGCAATGGGACAAGAAGAAACAGCCTCAAGTTGCACCAGGGGAGGTTCAGGATGGATATTAGGAAAAAATTTCATCATGGAAAAGTTTATCAAGCATTGGAACAGGCTGCCCAGGGAAATGGTGGAGTCACAAACCCTAGAGGTATTTTAAAGACATGTAGATGTGGGTTGGAGGGACATGGTATAGTGGTGGACTTGGCAGTGCTGGGTTGATGGTTGGACTCGATGGTCTTAAGGGTCTTTTCCAACCAAAATGATTCTATGACTCACACCAACACTTTCACCCAAAGGCAACAGGTTAAAGATGTTCTGACTTCCAAGGGAGGGAAGGTGTTGGTAGATAATCGGGTTGTCCTGATCCGTTTGAGTTATGTGCTGTTAACCAGAACAGCCATCCCCTTCTGCAAATGTTTTCTGTTGTATTTTTCAGTTGCATCTACTGTGCCATACGGAGTCTGATGGTTTTTGTTTGGTTTTTTTTTGAAATTTAACAAAATGGCTATGGACCATTAAGCTGGTTTCTCCAAGTTTGTTCATGAACAGTCTCAGGTACAGTATTACTTCCTTTACCCTCTTTTTGTAAACTACTTTTCTCCCTTGCTGGGTTTTTCGGTTTTGTTCTCCTAATAACTAGGTTATTGCAACAAAAACCTAAACTTTATTACTAAAGCTGTAATAATCGGCATAACTGATGTATCCCCAATAGGTGGTGCTGTATCGTTAATTTGTATTGTTGGCCCTGGTCCCCTAGAAAAGCAAAGTCTTTCTTGAGTGAAGTTAATGATCTAATAATAATAAATACTTTGGGTTGATTGGGTTTTTTTAAATATAAATAAATATTACAATTAATTTGGTAAAAGAAATCAAGTGTGGCTTAGCAATTAGACTGGCATCTGGTTGAGGAAAGGAAAAAAAATCAGGCTTTGGTCCCTCTAGCATGGATTAATTGTGATTAAATCAGTAATTGTAAAATAATAAGCAGCTCCTGGGGAGGGGACCAGAACCCTCAATGTCTTTGTAACCATGTGAACACATGAGATCATATAGTCGTGGTCTTCATAACTTTTGTTCTGATCTCACTCATTCTATATTCTTATGCAAAGCAGAACACAGAGTATGTGAGAAGTCTAATGCACTCACTCCAGGATAATATCTTAAAAGTCAGGCCAGTTGAGGGCTGGATAACATAAGCTTAAATCCCCATAGATTCAAGAATAAGATTTACAAGTAAAATGTTTTGCCACTACGTCATTTTTACCAAAGACTAAAAGACATTTATAAACCGTGGGTTTTAAAAACTACTTTCGTTTAAAAAGGAAAGGTTGTTACCCAGTGAGATCAATGTCTTTTCTCATCAAAAGAAAAGCCATATTGTTTGTTACTAGCCTATTTGTATATAAAATATTTTGCCCAGATTGCTCCTGCTGACATAAACTATTTTTAGAATCAGTTCCTAAATACCACCTTTGCTTCCAAAATTATTAGAAAATGATCAGTTTTTCCAAAACTAATAATTCCTTCTTTGAGAGAGATCAGTTCTGGGAAATGTCAGCTTGAAATCCAGCAGTTATGATAGGTATTATGTCACTCAATTTTTTCTCTAAAGAAACCTGATTTTAAGCATTTAAGCAGTTCTTCTTATACTACTCCATAATTGTCCATATGGCATATAAAGAGCACGCATAAAAGAATGCTTTTATAGAGCTTTAAAAACACTCAAACCAAACCTTTTCAAAAACTGAGGTCTTTTTTTGGGGCGAAATTGCCCAGTAAGACATAATTAGGTTTCGCTGTGCTCCAAAACATCAATTGTCAGTGACAAAAAGCATTAGAAATAAAGCCAGTGACGTGGCCCAAAATGAGTGTGTGTCCTGTTACTTCAAGAACAGAGGTAGCAGAGCTGTGACTCTCCCGAGTAACACAGAAATGCCGCTCCAAGCAGGCAGTAGCATGAAAATAGCCTGCATGATCAGCAGGACTTCTACGTGAGAAAACAGTGCCTAAATAAAACTATTTAACTCATTTATTATTTAACTGATTGTGCAAGTCTGCAGTCATGTATGCACAGCGATAAGCCCTTTTGCTTATGAAGTCCTAAATCTACAAAAATCAGCTTTAAATCAATACGAGTATATTGCACTCTAGGATGTTCCAGGTATTAATTGCTGTTTTCGGGATCTCTATTTTTCAGGGAATTTCTGAAATCAATTGCAGTGTCCTGTGGAGCCCAAGAGAAGGCTTCAGTGCTGCTCATCAGGGAAACCAAATTAGTCACGTGGACTTTTCTAGAAACCTATCGGTCTATTTTAATGCTGTCTTGTGCTTAAATGCAGAAGGTCTAACAAACAGGCACAGCAGTGTGTGTAATGTTAGAGGGTGTTATCTTCCTCATCAGATTGAAGAGATTGATTAAAAAAACCCCTAAGATGTCGATACAGGGAGTGCATGGTTTTTTCCCATCATGTCAGCATTTAGTACTATCTGATATAGTAGCAAGGCAAAATATGCCTCGGATAACTCTCTTCTGGCTCTTTGTTTTGGGGATTTCTACCACCCCCTCACCCCGCCGCCCCCACCTCTTTCAGCCTCTTGCAAGGTTATCTAGCAGAAACCAGAAATTTTTGGTGGTTGTGCAAAAATGTTACCCAACTCCTCAGAGAGGGGAAAGCAGCAACCCTTTTGGCAGCTCCCTTGGCAAGTCTATCTTCAATGTTTATCTACATAATTTTGCTAGACTTCCTCGGCTTCACTCTAGAACTAAATTTGACCCACGATTTTGTCCTTTATTTGTTTATAGTTACTGGTAAACCTTTACTTTCCAGCAGCTTGAGGAGCTTGGAACGCAGACAAATCCAGAATCACTCTAGTGGTGACAATGGTTTCAGGAACAGTAGACTTGAAGTGAAAGCTGAGCTGTTAATAGCAACCCTTGAATATCTACAAATACGACCCAAAGGAAAGAGTAAACATATAGTTGATGTAACTTTGGAACGGTGAGATGCTTCTGTATCATTTCTGAGATGAACTGATGAAGGAGGATATTAATTGGTTTGACAAACCATATGAGCAGTACGTTCGCCTCGTCCTTTGGCAGACAATATTTACTGAAGGAATTCGACTGACTTTGAAGGGGTTTGACTGTTCTGGGATGAGAACTGCATTATTTTTTTTAAAGGCTTCCACATCAAAATGGAGCAGGTGAATGAAAGTGTGGATCATAGCTCCTATAGTGTAATTCTCTAGGTAACACTTTCTGGTGGAAACGAGCATCATTCACTTGCTCTTTGCCTCCTTAGCAGGTTTAAGATTTTTTTTTTTTTCCTCCTCTCTCCTCCTGAAAGGAAGAGGTACCAGTGAGGTGAATACAAAAGCTCCTGCAGGAATCATCATTAGTGCAATCTCCTGGGTTTCAGTCCATCAGACTGACCAACCCAATGCCTCTTTTCACATAATTGCTAGTTGGTATTCCCCCGTACTAAACTTGACACATGTTATGACCAGAGGTTATCTGGTTGTACAAGACAGAAAGGTACCACACCACAGCTGGGTTTCATAGATACAACAAAAAGTGGCTGTGGTATGGAGGGGTGAGATCCATGAAATGACTGTTCTGAGGTTTTCACAGCAGCTTTGACTCATAGGGCGTTGGGGAGGAAGAAAAGAAATGAAACAATCAAATCCAATTTTCAAGTAAGCAGGGCATTCAAGATCAAGCAGTACGTGTTATATTGATCCCGTTCCAGCAACCCTTTTAAACACGCAGAACCAGGCAGACTGCCTTGAAAGAGAGGTAGCGGAAGAGCTTAATATTTTCCAAGGTCCCACCGAAAGACAGAAGAGGTCTCTAAGCAGTCCTGGCTGCAGCACACACTTGGTTTTAGTTTGGCTGTTGATGCTGCTCCTGCCCTAAGGCCAGAAGCTTGGTAAAACTGAACCCTGGTTCCTCTCGGTGGGTGACTCCAGGGCCTGGAAAGGCTCCTGCTCCACACGGCCGGTGCCTGGTTAGCCACACCGCAGGAGGAGGCAAAAGCACCGAGGGCCGGGCTGGGGCAGAGCCTCTGGGATCCAGCCGATGAGATGCCTGCGGGGGAGGGGGGGGAGGCGAAGGAGGCGGCAGAGCCCTGCTCGGCTCCAAGAGCGGGCGGTGGGCGCTGGGCCCGGGCTCACCTCCCGCCCGGGGAGCGGGGCCCCTCAGGCGGCCGCGGGCGGGAGGAGGCGGCGCCGGGCGGAGCCCCCCCTTCCCCGTGACCCCGCGGCTCCTCCCTTCTCCCCACCCACCGCCCCGCTCCTCAGTGCCGCCGAGTAACCTGGTTTCCCGGCGTCGGCCCGGCCCTCCTCCCTCTTT
>VXAK01006909.1:77461-126477 GCA_013399435.1 Arenaria interpres | reverse complement strand
CTGGACAAGCTCTTGTGCAACCTGCTCTGAGTGGACCTGATCTGGCAGGGGGTTGGACTAGATGATCTCCAGAGGTCCCTTCCAACCCCATATCATTCTGTGATTCTGTGAAAGTACTGTTGATAATGAGGTAATCAAGTCAGTCCAAAGCTTGCTTTGATGTTTTTCTTCTCTGCTGCCATCTGATGTCTTTTGAATTGAGTTCTGATTGAGCTGTCCACAGTGCTGCCACAGTTTGTTTGTATTTGGGTTGGGAAACAGGTTTATCTTTTTATTTTTTTTAATCCCAGATGTGGCCAGAGTAGTCCATTCTCTCTTCTGTTGTAATTTGTTTGTCCTCTTCTATTTTTTGCCAGTGCTGCTCAGTTGCGTGTTGCCTTGGCTGTGGGTTATAGTCTTCATTCAGCCTTCGTTAACCAGGCAACTGAAAAATACCACTTTTCGTAGCTGAAAGTAGATTCAGAAGGTGTCCATGCGTCAGCCTGTAGTTTTACATTCACCTTAAACCAGCCTAACCTCACCCTGCTGCAGTAGAAATGGTTGTGCAGGCGTTGGTGTGGGAGGCTGCCTTGTGCACTGCTGGGCAGACCGATCCCAGCTAAAACTAAGTCCCTTTTCATTCCGTGCCTTCGCATCCTCTCCCAGATAGCTCTAGCTGCTTTGCTTCTCTGCAGGAACACTCAGAAGGCAAGTTTTGGGATCACGGCACAGCCTGAACACCGACCGCTCTTTCGGTGCTCGTTCTGTCTTACAGCAGCTCAAGTTGTACGTGAGCTTACTGCAGCCTGAAGTGAAGGTGTTAAGGCCTGGGTGCCAGCGTTAATATATGCCATGATAACTCTGCAGTTGTGAAAGTCTCTGTCTCCGGGAGAAGTGTTAAAATATTTAACTTTTCAGAGATGCAGAATAACTACATACATCTGCACTGTTTTGGGCCCCGCGTGTCTTCCCAAACAGTTCTTCTGGCAACGACCTGATTGCGTTCCCTTGTACAAGTTACTTTATAATCGGAATGTGGAGAATATGCTGAATGTTAACTCTTTCACCTGTGTGAAGAGTGAAATCACATTAACACGTAATGCCATAAAATATATGTAAGTCTGAAGGATAGCTGATCTCAGCATGTCATCCTGGGGAGCTTGAAAATACACTTTTGAAACTATGTTGGTGTTACAGCACAGATTTGTGTATAGGGAATCATGGAATGGTTAGAGTTGGAAGGGACCTTGAAGATCATCGAGTTCCAACCCCCCTGCCCTGGGCAGGGACACCTCCCACCAGACCAGGTCGGTCCAAGCCCCATCCAGCCTGGTCTTGAATCAAGTTGATGATCTTCTGTGTAGTCTAGAAAAAAATGAAAATAATTGTAACTCTTTTCTGGCCAGAGGAGGAGCAGACTTGGCAGGGAGCGACAGATACCGTGGGTGGCTCTGTTCGAGCTGCTAATGTCACAGCTTGGAGCTTTAGGACTTTTTGTCTTGGTGGTGCTTTTTTTTTTTTCTTGTATTCTTCATTCGATCATGAAATTTATGTTAGAGCTTATTAATGTGAGAAAATAATGAAATTTAAATGTTAATTTAGTAGTAGGAAGTGTGTGGATGTGCTAATTCAGATTTACTTTAAATAAGCCAATTTTAGAGGAGTTCCCAAGAGGGGAGGTTTCCCTGGCTTAGCTAGATCAATCTGAAAATTGTTTGAAGTTAAACTTGTGTAGATGAATAATGCTTTAAAACATAATTATTACTAGGGCCTCGTTATATACCTTCTGAAACTTGTTTAGCAAGTGTTTACTATTAAGGGACAGGCATCTATTCATACAGAGGTTAAATTCCTATCTAAATGTTGCTGTGTTCTTGGCTTCGCTGATCCCTTGATAATGAACTTATTTCATTGTCCTTTCATAGAACTTGTGGTTTGCAGTGAATGCTCCCTTTCTACTGGATTTTTTTTTTTCCTCAGTTCCTCTGTTGGTTGTGTTTTCTTGCCCCATCATACTCCTCCATCGTGTCTGAAATCTTCATTTGCTCCCATGTGGAGCAAAGGCTTTGGGAGAGCAGGGGTTTTCTTCTTTGTCCTTTTTAACCGCCACTGAAATGTAAGGTTTCTCAAATGATCACGCTTGTCAACTTCAGCTCTTCTGACTGGAGTATTTCTGTTGAGAAAGCTACCGACAGACACAGGTTTACAAAGAAAACCCAAAAAACCGCCAACCCTCCAAACCGCAAACAAAACAAAAATAAAATAGAGAAGAAACCCCACTTCAGGTAGAAATGACAGTACAGAAGAATGAACATCTTGGTGAACCAGCATGTTTCTTTTTTGGGAAGAGCTTCAGTGTTTAATGAGGGAATGCTTAGGAATAATTCGTATGGATTCCGAATATTTGCATAAGGGTGTGTTCTTTAAAAAGTGAGAGCTTAGTTCAGAAGGAGGAAACTTCCCACCGGGGCAAGGAAGTGGAGCTTTATTGTTTGGGTCTCGTTATGTGATTGGAATTCAGTAGTAGGTTTTTTTTTTCCTAATTGTTTCTGACTTGCAAATCCCCTTTAATGTAAAGTTTCGGTGGAGGTACAGGCCTCTCTGTAGGAAACTTCTATGTGCCTTCTCTTTAAATATACCTTTCACAGAGTCCTTAAAATAACGCAAAGCCCAAAATGGAAATTCATAGGACCGAGTGCCACGTGGAGTAAGGTTTTGATACTGACACTGCAGGAGCAAATGAGTTATTTTCAGAGAAAAAAAAAAATCTGTGGGGATTTGGATCTCCCTGTAGCAAGATGCCATTATTTGCTGTCTCCTCCCATAGTGCTGCTGTCATGCCTGGGGTGGCAGAGTGCCACAGCTGAGTTTTGGTTTGTAGCAACTAATAGGAGAACTGAAGTTGCTTACAAGAAGCAGGTGGAGGAAAAAAAACCCCAAGATGTAAGAGGAAAAAAAAAAAAGTATTCTCATTGGGGAGTTCTGCTGAAAGCCTACGCTCTCCTCCTATCTCAATTATTCCATTATTATGAACCTGCGTTTTGCCTCTCTTTTCAGCGATGCTGAAAACCACAGCCCTATCTCTTGAAACCGCAGTAGACACTATTGGATCTCTTGCATGTTAAAGATGCTCCTGCAGCTGCTTTCACTATCTAAAACGATAGACTAAGGCATAACCTCAGCTCTTAACTGTGAATTTTCTATTTTGAAACTAAGCCACGAGAGTGTTCATGTTTTTGTAGATTAATCCGGTGTGGGTACGGGGAAAGATTTCTTTTTCAAGGAAAGCAAGGAGTTACAGCTCAACAGTTGAGTTTTGTGTATTAAAAAAATATTTGAGGTACAAAGACAACTTTGAGTTTTTATTTTTAGATTTTACACAAAAATACTGCCAGCCAAATTCTGTGGGGGTATGAATGTGCTTGCGAAGGTGCAGCACGAAGTGCAGCCATCTTAGCTTTTTTTCTTCAGTAGGCTGAGGACAAGTCATTTCTGTGTTTCATTAAGTTGTATACAATGTGAATACCAGAGGGAGTGGGGATTTGGGGCCTCTGTGGCACCAGTTTCCAGCTGGTGAGGCACAGCTCGCTAGAAAGATGTGCCAGCGGCAACAGAGTAAAGTCCAAGCTATTAGAGCTCGTTAAGCTGTGTGTGTGTGGGCACTCATGTCTCTAATAACACAGAACTACAGGAGGAGAGGCATGGGGTGTAATGGCAAAGGATCTGGGAGGAGAAGGAAGAGAAGGGGAAGGTTTTGGTAGAAAGGCTGGGGGAGCAGGGACCACTCTGGTTCAGGTGACTTAATCTCTGCAGGGTCTGCTCGTGAGCTGTGATACACAGACCAGTCCTTACTATTTCTAAGGGGGGGAAAAAATATCTATGACATACTGAGATCTCGAGGTGTTGAGGTAATGAAGTGCCACAGGAAGGTGTACAGTATAATGGTGTTATTTGATGGCTGGAGTTAGATGGAAACTTCAGTCTGTGCATTGAAGTAAATATTATTGGAGGAGTTGGTACTGATGTATAAAGAAGTCACGCTTTACCAGCGTATTAGTGGCTTCAAAAAATCCAAGGAGGGTGGGTTATGTTGTTTCATACACACCTATGCAGGCAGCAAACACAGAAGGAAGCGGAGCCACGTTTCTTTCCCAACCTAAATGCACTATTTCAGCAAACAGGGGGGAAAGGTAATATGGGATGAAGACCACAGATTTTTCTGGTCTTGCCTTCTACAGGGAAGAAGCAGCATGAAGGGAGGAATAGGTGCTAGAGGATGTTTTTATTCCCCTCGTAGAAAATGTGTGTATTCACTACATAGGCATTTTGGAGTGGCAAAGTGCAGAGATTGTATTGAGTGGAGGCATTGCTCTTTATGAATGCAGAAAATACTATTACATTCTTTATTTTAAATTGTTAAAAAAGGGCATCTGGAATTAGTTCAGCATTTTCTAAGGTACGGAAAAGTGAATGAATCATTATGGTCAAGTGTGATAAATAGCACTAAAAATGTTCTCCATTTCCCCCTTCGAGTAGAGATTTTCCTGAAGGAGGAGTTATTTTGTGGTTTGAATTCACATTTAACATTAAGCTGGGTTGCTGACGTGTGGGTAACCCATAAGCATCCCCTCCATTGTTTGGACGAGGCTCACTATTTGGATGACTTAATTCAACATTGTAGTTTGTAATTAAAAGCATTTTTCCGCATCCCTTAAGAAGGTTTCCAGTAGTACTTTGTATAGTTTTGTGTACAGGGATCAGTTTAACCATCTGGCCTGTTAACAGTAAGGATAATTGTTGCATGCTCTGTGTGCTCCTTGTCTGCTCTGATGGTGCTCTTCTGTGGCTTGCAGGTGGCCAGCGGAGTGGTGAGAACCGGCTTGTTAGTGTGGAGGATAGACTCTAACGGTCTAGGCTGGAAGGAGAACATGGGAGGAAAAAACAAAAGAGGTTAACACTTGGTGTCTTCTGCAAGTTGACATTGTCCAGAAGCAGCTTGTGGGCTAGAGAGAACTTTGTTTCTCGCCTGCTGCTTTCTGCTGGAGCATTGATCTCTTCCTCTTTGGTTCTCTGGCATTTTGTTGTTGTAGTCTTTCCTGTAGCCTTACTTGAAGCGTGGTGATAATTTACAAAGCAAGCTGGATTGATGTCTTGCTCCTCCCTTTCATCTCTGACTGCGACACCCACTCACACCATTGATGTCTGGGAGTGATTCTGGTCTCTGGGGATCATATCGCTTCTGGCACTGAAGAGATCCTGTCTCTATCTTACAGGGGTCAAAAAGTAACGAGGATAACCAAGGGAGCTATAGATCTGTATAAATATGTAACTGGTGATTTAAGGCAGACAAAATAATCACAGAACGGTTTGGGTGGAAAGGGACCTTTAAAGATCATTTAGTCCAACCTCCCCTGCCATGGGCAGGGACGTCTTTGACAAGATGAAAGGGTTGGCTTGAGAATTAACATTGCTTGAATTCTTTTTGCAGCAAGTGACAATTATTCCATAAAAATCATCTCTAGATCAGGCCTTCTGAACATAATGAGATTAGAAGTCTGAAAGCAATGCTGTTTATCTAACACCGACTCCTTGTTAAGGATTTTAATTTCATACTAGAAAGCTAAGAAATTAGAAGCAATCTGGCAGAGTGGGTTCCCTAAACTCTTCGTATATGGGACTTAAAATATGACCAAATATTAGGGCATTGAAGCAGCCCGAGATCTGATAGTCCACCTCGGCATATGCAACGTGCTCTGGTTAGAAAGTGTGCTGGCTGCTCGCTGAGAGACCAGAAGAACCTTTAGAGTGGAGCTCAATCAAAAATGATGTGAAAGGCATTGTATATGAATTTGACAGTGTCCAGGTGCAGTTTTTATATGGTTGGAGCGAGAAAAGAAATAACAGAAACAACACCTGCAGAAAAAATGAGGAATTGGAGAAGATAGTTGAGCTATGTGTTGGCTTCCAAATGTAAGCGGAGACACGTGGTGGCCTGGAATGAGCAGGTACTTGAGAGAACAGAGGAACAGACTGAATGCGATGGGGAACCGGGACACCCCCTGTGGCTCTGGACAAGTAAGAGTTGTAAAGCAGCGTTAACAGCCCTGTGTCTTCACTTTGCTACTAAATAAAAGAACAAGCAACTTCAGAAAATGGATTTGATGTGTCCAGTGACCATGTTGGATGCTGTACAACTTCCTGGATCTTACTTGATTTCTAGGGCAATAAGGCTTTTACACTGAATTTATGGGTTCTTCATAGTGGGTATAGATAAGGTTTATGGGTTTGCTTCTTCCTCACCCCTCTTTTTTTCTGAGGGACACCTGTTAGCCCTCCACCCCGTTGCATAGTTGTCCTAATCGGTATAGCTAAGACAGCAAGTGGTTAAAGGAGTTGTTCTAAGTGGTCTTTAGTTGCATAAAAGGGTAAGAAGGATTGTTTTCCCCTTTTCCTCTTTACCTTCTTCTGTTCCTCTGGATGCTTATCGGGTTATTTGCCATCCTGGGCTCTACAAAGTAGTACTTTTGGGGAAAATGCACTGAAGGTGCATTGAAGGTAAAGAACCTTCAATAATTGATATTTAAGATAATGCAGTAACAGATACCAGATTTAAATGAAGTGCTGATTACATCATCTCTTCTTCTGCTTCCCTCCAGCACTTGCCTTGTGGTTTGTTGAATTCTTAGGGATAACAGATAAGTCCGTTACCTTTATTTGTTGTGCACCATCTGATCCAACAATGCTGTAGCTTGACTGAAGAACTTCTAGTTCCCATACTCTAAAACATGCTTAGTGAGCACGTCCAGATGGACATACAGGTTCTATATAGACTCCTTTGCGCCCGTAATATCAAGGGACTGTGAGCTGCAGCTTTGAGTTTTCCTTATCTCATAGAAAACACTGCCAGCCTTTTCCCTATCTTCCTCTAACGGTTCTTAACAGAAAGCCAGTGCAAAAGTTAAAACTTCTCTATAAAACGCAGGCTGTAAGAAAACTCGAAGACAGCCCAGAGCTTTTTTCAGTTGGGTCCTAAAAAGAAAAGGAAGAACTCCCTTTTCTTGCTATGACCGTATGTATTTGTAAATAAAATAAATAAAAACTCCGTTCCGATCCTGTCAAGGATTTTTATTGGATGCTTTCCACGTTCTTGAATTCCTTCTATTTCTGGTGTTTGAATAACTATTTGTGGAAAACCTGTTTCCCCCATCATGGCGTGTCTCCTCCCCAAGTCTTCCATTCTCCATCTTAAGGCTGGGCTCCTAAAAAGGGGACATTACCTGTTCTCAAGCCCAGTGACAGGCCACCAAGGCAGCTAGGGGTAGCAGCACACGACATACCAGGGGAGGCTGAGAGAATCGGGTTTGTCCAGCCTTGAGAAGGCTAAAGGCTGGTCTTTGGGTTATGCACAACTACCTAAGGAGAAGCTGTGGAGAAGATGGAGCCAGACCTATGGCAGGTGCACCAGAACAGGGCAGGAGACAAGGGACAGGAGCTGGAACACAGGAAACTCCAGTTGAGTATAAGGTAAGTTTATTTTACCACGGAGGTGATCGAACACTGGACTGGATTGTGGATACTCTGGCCTTGAAGATATTCAAAACTTGACAAGTCAACCTGGTCCTTTCCAACTTGACTTGTTCTGTGGTCGTGATGCTCAGGGCCTCTGCAGCAGCTGCTGGAAAGCATTTTCAAGCAGATGTGTCTGTTGCTTTACCAGTCTTGGGTTTTTTAATGTGATTGTGATGAACGCATTTGTTAGTTTTTTGTTTGCTGCAGTTCTGGAGACAAAACAGCTGATCACTACTAAAAGTTATTAAACCCTGTGGTTATTTTTTTTCCGAGGAGCGATGCCTCCTCTCTGTGTCTGTGTGACAGAATCCCTAACTGTCCTGGAGGCAGCAACGAATATGCACAATGGTTGTATAGTCTGCAAGGCAAGCGAGGTGGATCAAATCAAGTGCTGCAGGAGAACCGAATTCCATATTGAATTAAAATTCTGTACGCTAGCATGAAGCGTGCCCTTCTTTTATTAAATACTCGGGTATCAAGTAATTAGTTTGTCTAAACTACTTGGAAAAAGCGCATCTTTTCTTGAGCAGCAATATCTGAAAACGCCCGTAGTGATGATGCGGAAGAGCTGCCCCGTTGGCTGATATTAGAAACCTCAGCTGAAAGTAAAGCTTCCAAATAAGGCTTCCTTCCTTCACCTTAGTTTCATTTAGGGACTATATTTTTAGAAAAATGGGTTTAGAGAGACTTCCTATCGACAAAAACGTAGGTTGCATTAGCCCAGTGCTAAAACTTGCTCTGAGTTGTGAAAACATCACCTGATGATTAAATATGCGTTGGGACTTGCCTTGCAAGGAAACTTATTGATATAATTACAGTAGTATCATTATGCTGAGACGATTTCCTGTGTCGACAGGCCCTTGGATGCAACTAGTTCAGCCCCTTCTTATTTAGTAACTCATTAGGCCTCTGAACTGCACATTAAAATTGCATAATTCTTGGCTAAAAAAACTTCACCGCGCAAGTTTAGTGCTGACTGGCAGCGCTTCCAGGGTGCTGAGCAGCCCAGCAGTTAAGCTTTAAAAGATGATAGAGACCGAAGGACAAAAGCAATGAACGCTCTTAAGTCTGGGAAAGGGTTATACATTAAACGGGCCTGAAAACTCATCCTTGCACAATTGTGGGGATTTTTGGAGCAGAGGAGCTGAGCCAAGCCCATCCAGGAGCCCGGCTCATTCGCACCTTTTATATACCGGGAGTGTCTTGGCCAGCGGAGTCCTTGAGTCACTCTTATCTCTGGTTTTGATGTAGGAGCACGCACCCAGACGGCCCGGCGTTTGCAGCCCTGTTCTCAGTTCACCAAACTCGGTGTTTGTATTAAAGCAGCGTTTCTGGGACTGAGCAGAGTTCCTCTGCCACCCCCTTTTTTCCCCTGCTGCTCTCTTTTGATGGAGTAATATTGCCTGACATTTAATTGTATTTCACAAAACTGCCACAAGAATGTTATTTTCTTAATATCTTCTTCCAGATTTCTTTTTTTTTAATTTAGAAATTGCCGTTCTTAAGATTGATAACTATGAAGGTTTGGTCTATGTGAATTGGATGAATTATAATAGGAAGTCTGTTTTTTCGTGATAAAAATAAGCCCAAAGACAGTATACTGGCACCTCATTATTCAGTACCCAGCTTAACTTACTTCACACCTTTAAAATGGGGCTCTTGATGGCCTCAATCATCATATCAAGGCTGAAACGTTCTCATTATTCATATTATAGTCTAGCAAATGAGCGAGGAGCTTCTGATACTTATCACATGGATGCTCCGGTTTATTAGTCTTTCATCTTTCCTCCAATTCATTCTTCCTTTGACAGCGCTTTAAAAGTAAAATCCAGGTGTGCGCGTCGATTCTCCGACGCTTTGAAATAGCGTCTCTCTGGCAACATCATCTGCGTTAGCGAAGGGGTCTCTCAAAAACGGAGTGACACGTGTCGGGGTATGAATTTTGGCAGGTTTCCTCGGGTAGGGCATCACCTCGAGCTCTGGTGTCTGGCGGTGGCCTCTGTCGTACGCCTCATCGCGTGGCAAAAGCTCTTTAGGAGGAACCTGTGTGCTAAGAAAAAGTTCTAGTGTTACCGTGGCTTCTGGCACGTTTAAAAGCGAGCGAGCGGTGGGAATTACGCAGGAGTGCTCCAACAAGGAGCTGGGGCAGGTGAATCACTTTGAACGTAGTAGCAATTGTGATTCACGATTGAGTCTCATGGTTGTTTTTTTTCTTTGATAAAAAAGAGTAATAATAAGGCTCCAGCCTCTCCCGTCAGCACCCAATTCAGTCTTTTGGGGCTCTGTCCTTCACAGCTGGTCGCTGTAATACGTTTCGCACAAGATAGTTTGATTTTGCAATCTTAATTTGAGGCAGAGGTCCAAGAAGTGAGTTCAGATCAACAGTTGGAATATTATTTATTTTTTTTTTTCCCTCCCTTGAAGTTCAATTCACATCCCTCAGTCCTATAGCGAAGGCAGACGTATGTGTTTTATGCGGCAAAAATATAGGTTGACTGCTTATCGGGTCAATGCTGCTGTTTGATAAACAGCGCTTATCTCCTTCAAGCAACACCCTGCCCTAAATAAGTTTGCCTGGGGAGTGGAGCCAGAAATAGCTTCCTTTTTAAATTGTCTTTTTATTGGGTTTTAAAAAAAAAATCATTGAAAAAACCGTTTAAAATGAAAATAGAGGGTGGCAGTAGTCCCGCTTTCTGAACTGCTTGGTTTTGGGGTTTGGTTTTTTTTCCTCCATCAGACAGGCAGGTTGTAAGAGTCTGCAATTGCATCTTGCTCCGGGAGTCTCTGCTTCTCTCCGTGTTACTCTCAAAACTGAACGTGTTCCCTCACTTTTATTTACTGTTTGTCACTAAAACTCCCGTGGAAGAATGTAATGATGGGGTGGTGGTTTCTTCAGTGGTGCCCAGTGACAGGACAAGAGGAAATGGGCACAAACTTGAATATAAGAAGTTCCACCTAAACATGAGGAGGTACTTCTTCACTTTGAGGGTGGCAGAGCCCTGGAAGAGGCTGCCCAGAGAGGTGGGGGAGTCTCCGTCTCTGGAGACATTCCAAACCCACCTGGACACGTTCCTGTGCAACCTGCTCTGGCTGGACCTGCTCTGGCAGGGGGTTGGACTAGCTGATCTCCAGAGGTCCCTTCCAACCCCATAGCATTCTGTGTTGATCCCCGAACACTTACAGATACGGCTTTTATGCCCCTGTGAGAATTATCCCTTGTTAATACAGCTGGAGGAGGATGTGTTATTTAATTACAATATTATTTAATTTTGCAGGATAAATAGCTTGTGGGGAGTTCCCCCTCCTTGATGCTTGTCTTTGTACTTCCAAATCTTGTAAGCTTTTTTTTTTTTTTCTCCCTGTATTTCTGAAAACTAGTGGTGACGTCCCAAATCTGGCAAAGAAAAAGGAAAGGCAGGGGAATTGGGATGTGGTAGTAAGGTAGAGAAATGTTAGAAAGCCTAAAAATAGACAGGAGAGAGAAGGGAAATGCTTGAGGTAATAGTTGCCCAGCTAATAGTGGTTGAGGCAGTACGAAATGCAGCTATAGTACAGTGGGTGACAAGGAACCGAAATGTTCAAACCCAAATGCCAGGAGCCTGGGCAGAAGAGAGGAATATTTTTGAGTGGCTTTAGTGCTTTGGGAATCAAACCCGCAAAAAAAAATATCATAGCATATCATTAATGACTAGGTCGTGGTTTTAAAATGGAACGTTCTGTTACAAAAGCTGGAACTAAATAAGTACTTTAATGCAGCGATGAGCTGTAAAGCATTAAGCAAGGGAATGGCTGAAATCGTAGGTGGGAGCTGGATTTCTTTGGGAAAAGATGGTGAGATTCTGATGGAGTAGAAGTAGATGCTCGCTGCTCCTCCCAGTCGGATTTGGAGGTGGATAATGCAAACCTTTGTCCCATTGCAAGTATAAATATTTGTGGGAGTATTTTTTTATATTATATTCCAGCTGTAGTGATAACGCTACGAATAACTTTGTCAAGAGGGCTCTTTCCAGTTCATGACACGGAAGCTTTGTGAATTTGTCACACCAAGCAAGGGGAGGTGGTGGCCGCGGAGGCCACCTGAGTGAATTCAGAAAAATATTTCAAGTAAGCAGAGGTCCTGTAAGCATTGGGAAAGATGACAAATTGTGTCTTAGAAGTGGAGATGTGAAGGAATTTAAAAAAAAAAAGATGGATAAATAGTGCAGAAAAAATACTCAAATGAGAATAGCTGTATTTCCATTGAAAGCAGAACTGAAGGAGTCCGTATACTTAAATTAGGGAGCCAGAATAATCTTTTTGTCACAGAAACCCGAAGGTTTAGGTCATGAAAGCACAAG
The DNA here is from genome assembly GCA_013399435.1 of Arenaria interpres. Classification (NCBI taxonomy): domain Eukaryota; kingdom Metazoa; phylum Chordata; class Aves; order Charadriiformes; family Scolopacidae; genus Arenaria; species Arenaria interpres. The sequence continues at coordinate 114,592 of VXAK01006909.1, read as the reverse complement.
TCTTTACCAACAAGCATCTGTCTTTAACAAATTGATGGAGTTAGTGTTGGAGAATCCCAAATTTTAATGACGATGTTTATGAAAGGGAGGAAGAAAAGCAAATTGAACTTGTCTAATGTGACATCAAAAGGGTCTATAGCTCAATATGTTTGAAAGATAAAACCTGAAATAAACTTCCCAAACATAAACCAAATGAGAAAAAACATATTTTTTTTTTCCTTAAAAATAAAAATTCACCAACACAAAACTCTATCATATTCCCAATGTTAAACCAAACAGTCCAGATTCTGATGAACTATCTGATATGTGCAGAAATTGCTGGAAGTCCGATTAGTAGAACTGTAAAAATAAGTAAGGAAATGCTGGTGGGGAAACTGGCTGTGGGGAGTGTTGATGGGTGAAGTGGGGAAATGCTGCTGCTAAGGTTGGGAATGGGTTTGTTTATTATTTCATTGAAGATCTTGTGTATAAATGTTGGGAATAAGTACGTGAAACTTCATTATGGGGCATTGTCAGAAAAGGAGGGCCTGAGCATCATAGAGAAAGCAGGAGGGTAATAGATAGGGGTTAAAAAAATAGATATTAAAGATGATGTAGCTGGGAATGAATTGTGAGCTGGGAGATGATCAGTCATAAACAACCAAGAGGGGCACACGTGTCCTCACTGGTTCTGGATGGCCAAGAGCTGCCAGTGGTGCAACAGGCAAATGCAGTTTAGGGCTTATTGACCCAACGTTAATGGGACCTCATGCAGAACACAAGAAAGGTGAGCTGGAAATGCATTAGCTTGAAAAATGACAGGAAAGATGAGAAAGAAGCCTGGTTTACGAGAAGAGACTAGTAAAAGTAGTATAGCCAAGAATTAAGAATTAAATGGGAATTTGGCTTAAATCTAAAAACACAGTAAGGAGTACTTATTGTGAAAGGCAGTGGGTATAACCTGACAAGGAATAAATAAATGTGGAAGGATGTTTCTGGGCGTTAGAGCATCACAGTTCTGGAAGGGCTTTCCAGAAGGGAAAGCGAGGGTGGGAAAGTGGTGACTGATGTGTTAATGAAGGGATGTGTATTGTTTCTGGTGCTCACAGAGGACTGGATTTGATAATCCCAGGAAACCACACCTGGTTTCTTACATAAGTAATAAAAAGCTTCCTGGGTTATTTCACATGTAGAAGGTTTTGCTGCAGGTTGTTATTGCTCTCCACTAGGGAAAACCTGATGCTGCAGGAGTTTTGAATACTCGAGTTGGTCCCTTACGCGCTTCTCCATGGATTTTTAGTGGAATTTGGTAGATTGAAACAACCACAAGTTGGCTGATCTACAGCCTGGTGTTTGAGCTCAAGAATGCAGTAGAGCAGCAGTAGACTATTTGCTCTGTTTCCTTTCTGTTTCAGGGAAGCAGTAGGATGTAGTTTAATTCTAATACAGAGTGTCTGCCAGAGATCTGCACCGTGAAGGAGCAGCTCCTGTGATGTGTTCCCCTCTCTGGCAGGCTGTGTGGTGTGACCCTTAGAGCAAAATGTATATAGCTGAAACGCACATGTTATATTTGCTTCAGATGCAGGCAACTCATCCAAACGTGATTGCAAAGATTGGTTTAAGTGGTAGAAATTCCAATTTATAGGTGTTTGCTCAAATGAATGTGGTTAGGCGATTCGCTGTCTGTTTTGAAACCAAGGTTTGAAACCCTGCAATTAAGCTCTAATTCACGTTGTCCCAGCAGTGAAAATGTGCCCGTGAAGATTCCCTTGGCCTCTCAAATTCCCACCCAGCTGATGTGTAGTATAGGAAAATGCAACTAATTTGAAGATTTGATTCAGTAGTAAGGGCTAGGAAATACAGCAAAATGGTGACGCGGTGTGGCAAGAAGAGAGTCAGAATTCATGGATTCCTGATGGCAGGGTTTTTTCAGCTTTTAGATTGCTTAAAAAATGTTACTAGTTTAAATGTGCTGGGTTTTGTTGATCAATAGCCCATAAGTTTTTTATTAGCTGTCAATTTGATACAACTAACTTGTGCTTTTTCTTTTTCAGTGCTTGCACCTCCTCCACCCTTGCCACCACCAATACAGGGATATGCCTTTAAACCCCCTCCTCGACCAGATTTTGGCACTTCTGGGAGAACAATCAAACTGCAGGCCAACTTCTTTGAAATGGACATTCCTAAAATAGATATCTACCATTACGAATTGGATATAAAGCCAGAAAAATGCCCTAGAAGAGTTAACAGGTAATACTCCGCTTTGCTTTTCTCAGTTTATTTAAGTTCTTGTTTTCCTTTGGAGTCATGTGCCAGTTTTCATTGACAGCTTGGAGGATGTGTGCGTCTTTGTTTATACTGATAGCTTCTGACTTTGCATATCCATCAACACGGATTTTTTTCTCCAAGACTTTCTGTACCACTCCAAGATTTCTGTGCTAATTGTCCCTTATTTTGATTGAACTTGTCAGCATCTTAAGATGCTGCTGATCAAAGCCACTGGTGACAGATGGATGAACTGTATTAACCCTAGTGGAGTTAGGTCAGTATAAGCCAACTTAATAAATATAATTCTTAGTATTGCTGCATTAAATATCGGAGTGCAATTGGCTGCCAAGTCCTTCAGCAGGGAGTTGGTGTTACCAGCTTGTTTTCCCACCTTCCCCTACTGACAAGGTGGGGCAAAACCCATCTGTTTGTGCTGCTGCGAGAGGCTTGTGTAGGGGCTAAATTAGGTAAGAAATTTTCCTTCATCTGTAGATTCTATATAAGGGAAAGATATGCTCCTGAAACAGATAGCAAGGTGAAAACATGGATCGTTTGGCCAAGGAAACAAGCAATTAGGTCTTGCATTTTGCATATGTGCCCTATTAGTCACAGCGTGGCAACCTTATTGCCTTGAAAAAGAGTGGCGTTGCCAGAAGTGAAACTTGAGAACAAGACTTGGCACTAACTGGAAACCACAAGTGTCTTCATCGTAACTACCTACGTCTTGACTGTAGAGGATCGGAATGGCATGTTTATATATTCAAGAGCAAAACTTTTCCTTATTAAAAAAGGTCACATGGGTGAAACATGCAGCCGTGAAGAAAGCGTGGAATCAAAAAAGGCACCCGAAAGCCAAAGTTTTCTTAACGCGAATTAATAAACCCGGAGTGCATTATCCATTGTCAGACTAAAGAGTCGGTAAAATAGCATTTTCATAAAGCAGCATCGCTACGCTTTGCTGTCCTGTTTTTTTTCTGTGGTGATGTACTATAAATTTAATTTTTAAGCTGGTCGAGAATTTAATTTAATTTTAAAAGCAAACACTGCTGTAAGTGTATTAAGCTGAACTCCCTTCTTGCCCGAGAGCAGCCCTGCTGATTTCACTGAAATACTCTGGCTGCATTGGGGTGCTGCAAAAAAAAAAATTAAGTCACTTTTTTCCACAGTGGGACCTGTGGTTTGCTTTCCTTAACGTGTGTCCCTGCCACCAGCTCTGGCCCTGCCAACTGGCACACTGCTGGCTGCTGCACCTTGTCCTGACGCTGTAGCTCCTGGGGGAGCCACGTGCTGCGCAGCTCTTGTGCGTGTTATAACTCTGTGGGATGGTCCAGGATGGCTGCTCATCACAGAGTGCTATGGGGTTGGAAGGGACCTTTGGAGATCATCTAATCCACCCCCCCTGCCAAAGCAGGTCCACCCAGAGCAGGTTGCACAAGAGCTTGTCCAGGTGGGTTTGGAATGTCTCCAGAGATGGAGGTTCCCCCACCTTCCTGGGCAGCCTATTCCAGGGCTCTGCCACCCTCAAAGTGAAGAAGTTCCTCCTCACATTTGGATGGAACTTCTTAGGTTCAAGTTTGTGCCTGTTACCTCTTGTTGTGTCACTGGGCACCACCGAAGAAAGACTGGCCACATCCTCTTGACACCCACCCTTTAAGTATTTCTAGGTGTTGATAGGATCCCCCCTCAGTCTTCTCTTCTCCAGACTAAAAAGACCCAAGTCCCTCAGCCTTTCCTCATAAGAGAGATGCTCCAGACCCCTCATCATCTTTGTAGCCCTCTGCTGTCCCCTCTCCAGCAGTTCCCTGTCCTTCTTGAACTGGGGAGCCCAGAACTGGACACAGTGCTCCAGATGGGGCCTCCCCAGGGCAGAGCAGAGGGGCAGGATAACCTCCCTCCACCTGCTGGCCACACTCTTCCTGATGCCCCCTAGGATGCCATTGGCCTTCTTGGCCACAAGGGCCCATTGCTGGCTCATGGGCATCCTGTTGTCCACCAGACTCCCAAGCCTTTTTCCTCAGAGCTGCTCTCCAGCAGGTCAGCCCCCAACCTGTCCTGGTGCAGGGGGTTATTCCTCCCCAGGGAGGGGAGAGCATCAATGGCAGAGAGCTTAATTACTAAATAATAAAGGAATCTTTCTCATTGAAGAGGCAGGTGACACTCAGTAGTAAGTTCTTTCTCCACTGACAGCTCCTGACCTGCTCTGCACTCTCAGGTCGGCCACTCCCTATGTTGTGGTAACAGGAGCAAGTATAAATCTGCAGAGATTAAATGCCTTTTTTGCAGTAAAGAAGGATGTCAGAAACGCCTTTGACAGCGGTGTGCTGCGTGTTTCTCAGTGCCGTGTGGGAAGAATACAAATCGGATGCACTTAATGAAGTGCATGTTTTATTTCTTTTGGGTGCTTATTCCTGCCTGCGTGATGTAGATGTACGTGCACGCACCTGGGTTTTTGTGAGCCGTGACCTTTCAGTCCTACATGTATACCTTTATTTTTGTGTGTGCTTATATATTATATGTATATAGGATTATGCAGGGTGCACATTCTAAATGATAGATTTTTTTTTTTTCAGCTGGCTACACACTTCTAGTATTTTGGTTATATCATTCAGATGTCTATTTATGGTAAATAGTTTTTATCATTACTTTATACGTTTCAGCCTCTAGAAAGGACAGACTTTATTTTCATTTATGTTACTCCCTCATCTGTCCCGGCCTCATTCTTCACTTTTATTCTGGGATTTACTGTGGAATGTGACCCCGCGGACCCACCGCGGGGATGTGTACAAGTGTCCGTGCGAGTTCCACGCCGGTGAGACGTGAGCTGGAGCAGGACTGGAAAACACCAAGCTGAGACAATGTGCTGCTGTGCCAAATCAATACAGCCTGGCCACGCTTCTTGGCGCGGCGCAGAAATCCCAGAGCTGTTGGTTTAGCTAGACAGGGAGGGTGGGCAATGGGAGTTGGGTTACACACCATGGATGCCTTGGATTTAATTCCTGCGGACAAGCAGGACTTGTCTGAGGTTCAAGATGGTCTCTGCCTGCGGTCACTGGCACTGGGTGTGCTTGCACGATCTCGGTAGAATAGTAGCCCCAAAGGGCTGAAGTCAGTGAATTGGTAAATAACTCTTCTTTTAACCTCACGTGGAGAAAATAACTTACATTTAAGATGTCTCCACCCACAGCTGAGAAGCACCGGTGCTAAATGTGGTTTGAAGCTTGAAAACCTTAATGAAGTGGAAGTGTTCAGTTTTATCTGAAATAGTTCACAATTGGAAGAACTCGCTCAGTACAAGAATGGGTTTTCCATTGCTCAGTCTTTAATTCAAGGTTGAAAAATACCTCCTTCCTCTCACCCTCCAGATAGGTACTTGTTCAGTCTGACGGTGCAGACCTGAGGCAGAAATCACTGGGGCAAGTTTTATTCACACTTGGCAGGTCAGGCAAGTTTCTTTCAATGGTCAAATCTTATCTTAAAGCCTTGCCACACAGCAAAGGAATTGTCAATTAATCCAGTCTTCATTTTTTGCTTGAATGTATTCAGCATTTCCTCTCAGTTTTTTTGCATTAATACCTAACTATATGCTGGGTTAATTACTTTTTCCAAGTTGAGGTGTGTGAAATAGTCACCTGCAGCGTCTCTGAGCTGCCAGTTGACAAAGGTCCTAAAGAAACAGTGGTTTCCTTTCCCTGTCAGTTTAACTTCTTGATGCCCTTTTGCCCCGAGCCGTATGTTAAGGATCTCAGAGGCAGCTGTCTTGAAGGCTGCTAATGGATTTCAGATTTTACAGCCGTTGTGATACAGATAGCCTGAAGGGTGTCTCTTCGGGACATTGGGACCAAAGACATTTGGCATCAAAGGGTATTATTATTCCAACAGACCTCTAATGGGCTGGTGAACTGCTTTGCATGACCAGTGTGTAAACACTGTGGTTTGACAAGAACTTTGCGAGCGGTTACCTCATTCATACAAACATGCAACCTAATGCCAGCTGGGCTTAAATGAATATGTATTTTTAATATGCATGGGTCCCAGTGAATGCACAATACCCAGTTTTGCTGGACGGGACCCAGTTTTGTTGCGTACATGAAAAAAAACACATTTAAAAGTAGCCTTTCTCAGTGTTGTGCAGAAAGTTTGCATATCGCCGTCGTCATAGAACTGTCGTCCTCACACTGAGACTCTAAGCTTGGATAGTCATTTTTTTTGAAAGCTTCTCGAGCTGCTGAGCTTTTGGTCCGTGGTCCTCTGCAGGAAGGGCTGTAGGAGGAGAAACCCCAGGAGAATGTCGAGCACCTCCTGTTTTGAGCTTGAGAGAGCTTTCGTTTTGCCACTTTAGTAGATCACAGAAAAGAGGAAGGAAAGTTTGAATCTGAAAAAGCTAAAAATAGCTGATTTGAGAAAACAGTTTACTCTGTGAAGAGGTTGCTTTCATTCAGATCAGTCGTATTTTGCCTTTAATACCCAGAAGTGGACAGCCCTTCCATTCACCTAATGTCTCTATTCATAAATATAAGTATTAGTGTTCATTTGCTACTTAACATCAACAGTAAAAAGTTGAATTAATGTAATCTTTTTGTATTTTCAGAGAAATAGTGGAGCATATGGTTCAGCACTTTAAAACCCAGATTTTTGGGGATCGCAAACCGGTGTTTGATGGAAGAAAAAACCTTTATACAGCTATGCCGCTTCCCATCGGGAGAGATAAAGTAAGTTTTAAATAGAAAAGTTTCTAATTGGGAGATTTTTAATGTAATATTTGCAGAGCCTTTCTACTAACTGGTAGGAAATTATTTTGTATTTCTGGAATTGATGTCTCCTCCTGTTGCTGCTTTGCTCGGGCTGTGCTTCGCCAGGACAGAAGTGTGAGCTTGTTGCCATCGAAATGGTCGCTCCCTTTTCTGTGTCCCTTCTTTCCTCCCTCTCTCTGATGGTTTGAGCTGGATCAACTTCCCAAGACAGCGGACAAGCTCCATACTGCCAGTCTAGGGAGAAAGCACAGTTGAGTTTGGAAGAGGGGAGCAGAAGCACCCTCTGGGCAGCAGAGAGCTGTTGTGTCAGCTCGTTAATCTCTTCAAAGCCCACTGTGAGCTGGTTCTCACTATCCACCAGCTGGAAGAAACTCCTCCACCCCTCCGTTGGTGGTGTGGAACCTCTTCCCTAATCCTTTACGACGTGAGCGCCAAATGAATTTAAACTGTACAGGTTAGGACCTGCTAGTTTAGCCCTGGGGCAGCTGAAGAGGACTCGCACGTTGTGCTTGCCTGCTCTGTTCGTGGGGCGGTGACCTCTTCGGTCACTCCGGTTGTAGCTGCAAAGTCTACCCACGTCTGTGCCCGCTGGTGACTGGTGAAGCAGAAGGGACTGTGTTGGAACACGCTACCGCGCAAACCCTATAAAATAATTTAGCCCACGCTTCTGTGGTCTAGTATCAGATGGAATTTTCTGTGGCCTTTTTTATTTAGATGATGAACACCTGATACAGCCATTCTCATTACTCACTCCCACTATGGTGGTTCCCAGAGGCCCATTTTACCTCTCAGCTGTGGGTGCAAGGCGAGGCACGCACAGTTACAGGGAAACACTGCCCCATCCCGTAGAGTTGATTACAAGTGAACTAGAAAAAAGTAAAATGTCTAGAGGGGAAATATGGAGAAATGTGGAAACATGCTGATGTGATAAAACTGGGAACAGAGCTTAGATCTTCCTAAATTCAGTAGCCAGTGTGCTACGAAATAGTTTGTGCTGTCCTTCACTGGTTCATATTGTATCCCTGTGCCGTGCTCGACATAGTTAATAGTTCTACCTGAATCTTAATCTCTTATGTGTAACTTCTATTTCCCCTAAATGTATTTAAATGAATGCCATGCAGTAAAGGTCAGTCTCTACTCCAGTCTTAATTATTTTTCCATTAACTGATAAGCTAATTTCTAGGAAAACTAGAAAGGAATCATTTAAAAGTATTAGAGATAATATTTTTCTTTCATTTTTACATAGAGTATTTCAGTATCTAGATATTTGATGTGCAAGATTGCGAACTACTTGCTAAAGGTGGAGTGATACTTGAGGAGTGTCTCCTAGGGGTTTAAACCGGTCCTTTGGATGCACACAGGGTTACCTATCTATAACCACAGCATTTTCCAAGTTGTGGGTAGCTGACACATAAAATATATTTTATGACAAGTACGAAGTTCTGCATTTACTAAGTAAAGGTAAATGAAAAATGGTTTGTCTACGGAGGATAAACAAACAGGGATCGTATTTAATAGGATGAGGGGTATTGGTTTTAAACTGAGAGAGGGGAGATCTAGATTAGATATCAGGAAGAAATTCTTTACTGTGAGGGCGGTGAGACACTGGCCCAGGTTGCCCAGAGAAGCTGTGGATGCCCCATCCCTGGAGGCGTTCAAGGCCAGGCTGGATGGGGCATTGAGCAACCTGGTCTGGTGGGAGATGTCCCTACCCATGGCAGGGGGGTTGGAACCAGGTGATCTTTAAGGTCCCTTCCAACTCTAATCATTCTATGATTCTATAATCCTTGGATCTGAGGAGACTTTGTGAGATGCAAGTTGACCCTACTCTGACTGGGACGTGACCTTTTCCTCCTGTTCCTGCTGGCCGATCAGGACTCGATTCTTCACGCTTTGGATTTTTAAAGCCCACGTGTACTAAATCATACATAGTAAAAATGAAGTCCTAGTGAGAGTGTGCCAGCAGAAAATGGTTTTGACGCCCCGATTCCTTCATGTCCATGCAAATGAACATGGGTGGGACAGAATTACATGGGTGGGACAGAATTACCTGGCCAGAGTGATGATGATTTGCAAAAGGTGGTCACTGAGGAGAATGTTTTTAGTGGAGGTCAGAACAAGATGGTTTTGAGAGTTTCATCTGTAGCTCACATTCAGGCTCACTTGGAAGAAACTCCTATCGTTTCCCTGTTTCCCATGGGATATAGGACTTTGTTGTTTTTTCTGCCATACATATATTAATGTTATTACCCTGGAGGAAAGAGCTAATAGAGAAATCTTCAGTTGGTTTAAATTGGATATGGGAAATTTCACTTAATGAGGGAAATTGCTACATGGTGCTAAATTGGTTTAAGCAGGGTTTAAACCAGTACAAAGCTTGTAGGTATTAGGCCTTTCCTCCAGCATAATTAGATTAGGTTTCTTTGGGGGTTTTTTGGCTGTTCAGTACATAACAAATGTAGCAAGTTTGCTGTACATCTGATCACACTTAAGATCATATTGAAAAGATTGATGAACATACAATGATTAATAGATGATCCTTAATTTAAGTGGAAGACAACCTTGATTGCCTCACATTGGTGGTGGGAGAACTGACGCTAAGCAGAAGGCTGACACCAAATTGCCTAGGTTTTTTTTATCTTCCCCTCCTGTTGCTCTTTAACTTAATTAATACACTGTGTCTTCATCTCTTGTCGGTGGTGGTTGTTCTAGGGTTGGGCTTGTTGTTTTTTTTTTGTCCTTGCTGACAACCCTGCTTCTCTTGACTTTTCTGTTACATAAATACTCTTAATCTTTTCTGCTTGGCCTTCGTGGTTATCATACCTGTTTTCATTCCTTCCTTATCGTACCTCATTTTCACTCTTTAATTATTTCATTTCTTTAGACCTTTCGGAACAAATGTGGAATATGTAAATATTAACAGAATGTTTTTGTAGCTTTTACTCATACACGTTGAAAAGAAAGAAGTGTATAGGACACTGTCAAGGTATAAAGATATTAATAGTCTCCTTTTCCCTCGTAGGTTCTAACAGCAAGTCCAGGTCACCTCTGAGTGTGGCTTTGTACACAACTGCTGCCTTACTTGTGTATTTCCCCAAAATGTCCTTCTACAATTAAAAGCGGGAATTTAAATTTTAACTGAACTTGAAAGTTTAATAACCTAGCAAGATTCGAGAACAACTGCTATATCTTAACCCATATCTTAAGCAGTCTTTAATTATAAAACCAGTAATTATGAGTGAACCGAGCTGCGGCTTGATAGACAAGTCCCACAGCTGTTCCCTTTTTCAGAAGGAAAGTGTTAATCCTGTCTATGGCCACAATCTTACTCCGCTTGGCTTGATGTGAAGTACTGACTCTGTACGTAGCAGAAGCACATCTCTCCCCTGTCCATAGCTTGAGGTTTCCGGGCAAGTCCATGGGAGGTAGCACCCAGATATTTGATTGAAAACCATGCATTTGTTTTCCACTGAATCTCTGGGAAGGAAAAGCTCTTAGAATGATAGAGAAAAGGTACATTGTATGCCCAAACATGATCAAATAATCACGTAGTGATACCTATATTTTATAGAGAAGAAGCAGTACTAAGAATTCCCCAGAGACACGTGGTGAGGTTTAATTTTTATTTTTTTTAAACAGTGATAATGCTGATTTGTATGAGTTGGATACAAGACCTATTATTTTTAAGAGCAGCTTTCAAATGTTTCCACAGGCTTTAATAGTTTTTCACATCCCTGCTGTAATTTCCCTTTCATTTAATTCCTTTAGCTGCAAAATTATGTCAGCAGTGTCGCAATTTTGCAGTGGCTCCAGCAGGTAGTAAGTTAGTGACTGAGATTATAAATTTTTTTTATTTGGGGATAGATTACGGCTGGTAAAACTGTAGGAAATCAAACATTAAATCCGACTTCAGACTTTATTCCTAGTAGCGAAGTACGTGGTAAAACTCCCATTTAAAACTACTTTGTCTTGAAATTTTTCATATTTTGCTTCATCTGTCAAACATGAGTGTGTTCATTTGCCCTTCAGAAATATAGACTGGGATAAATAAAATCCCAGAAAGGTTTAAATTCTTATTTTAAGTGCCTAAAAGTATATGTGATCTTGAGGATGTGGATTAAGTACATGTTTTTTTTGGTCCTAATGTGTTTTTATGATTTTTGTTTTTTAAAAAACCAAAAACTCTTCAGTAGCACGTAATTCAGGCAAGAGATTAAAGGAAGAAAACCTGGAAAGTTGGATTTAAACCTGATTTATATGGGCAGGGACTCTAATTCACCTGTTTTGAAGTGGGGTTAGATGCAGCAGCAAAAGCTGTTTGGGCCAAATTCATAGCTGTGCTAAACCTAAGAGGTATTTGCAGTCTGGCAGTTGGAATAGAAATTCTTCAATCCTGGGCTTTTTATTTCTAGCAGGGACACGGACACTGCAACACAAGTGGTCTTGTTCTTCATCTTTTCCCATTCTGGGGCGGTGAAGGAACTTTGTAAATTGAACCCAAGAGGGGGAGAAAATAAACTTAAAATATTTTTTTAGATTATAAGTATCAAATTGGTTAATAATCAGATGAGTTGTGGATCAACAGTATCAGGAATAATAGAAATTACCAACCTTGACTGGGAGGAGGAGAGATGTTTAGGGGAAAATGCAATTCAGGTGCGACAGACTTCTTCCATCTGCGGTAAATAAGACACAAGTTGAAGACCTTTTGATGGCGTGGTGGGAAAAAAGCCTTCATAGAAAGCTCCCAACCTGGGTCAGCAAAACCATGTCCCTTTATTTGCCCAGCTTTTCAGCAGGATTAACCTCCTGGGCCAGATTGAGACCGGTGGCCCCACAATTACAACCTCCGGCTCCCATTGCTCTCCCACGGCCATGTGGCTCCTTCCTCTGCTTGACTCTCCTGCTGAATGATGTTTGTACTAGAGGAGAGATGTTGCTGTAATATTAATTTTCACTGCCTACTATAAATTGTCAACTCTCTTTTTCTGGCTTACGGGAAGGCTTATTATTTGTATTTTATCTTTCCTTCCTATTTTTTGCCTCAAGAAGCAAACTGTGGCAGAAGACCAGATGATTGCATGTATTAGCTCACCGTTACTCATGTATTATTTTTGCTAGCCCACTAATTACGGTTTGTCTGTTAAGTGGATGCCTTTTATATTTAAATTATAAGCTCTCTAGGACAGGAAAATGCAATGTTTTTGTTTATATCCAACACAAAGGAGCCTCTGATCTTGTTATTTCTTGTAGTTGCTCTCAGAACTGCTAATGGTTTCAGACAAGCTTTAATTTTAGTCGGTTTAAGAACTTCTGTGCTCAGGCTTTCTTTGTTTTAATAAAGAGGAGAAACCAGTGTTACAAGTAATCAGCTAAAGCAACATACTATAATGCAGTTTGCCAGTGTTTTTTAGGCAAAAAATTCAAAGTAGGGCATAAGATGTTAAAGGAGTGTCCCTGTTTCCTGCCTGATAGCATCACTAGTAATTGGGGACCATCGTTTCTTCTTTCTTTGGCATTTAAAAATAAGAAGGTTTTGGGTTGGGTTTTGTGGTTGGTTTTGTTTTTATTGTTGGGGTGGGTGGTGTTTGTTCTTGTTTTGTTTTGTTTTTTTTCCCCCTTTGAAAGCTTCTTGTGGATTTTATTTTCTCTCGTTTGAACTATATCTCCAGTAATAGTATACAAAGCACTGGGGCGCTCTAGAGGGCGAATACTTGAAACTCATGACTCTTGACAGGTAGTGACAGACCATGTTTTGTTTTAGGCCTGCAGGAGCTGACGCGAGCGGTGATGCATTAGTATGGGTTAGGTATCCGAAATCGGGTTATCGGATCTTCATGGAGGACCTCCCTGTTGATGCAAAAGCACTTCCAAATGATCCTGTTGCCTCCCAGAGGGAGCTAGATGCCAGTCGGGATTTGCGCCAGCTTTCTGAAGTACACCTTTGGAAAGATCTAGCTGTAAAAAGAGGCTGTACCTAATGTATGTTGTTTCTTCATCATTGCTTTTTGTCTACTCCCATGCTTTATAGCGCTGTTCAGAGGAATCCAACGTCCCCTCCGAGCCCTTTCCGTTTTCCCCCTTTAAATGGAAAGAATCATCTTGGTTTGTTGTTTGGCATTGTTGCAGGTGGAGCTGGAGGTCACGCTGCCAGGAGAAGGAAAGGACAGAATATTTAAGGTGGCTATAAAGTGGATGTCCTGTGTGAGTTTGCAGGCTTTACATGATGCTCTTTCTGGTCGGCTGCCAAGTGTCCCGTTTGAAACCATCCAGGCACTGGATGTAGTGATGAGGCATTTGCCTTCCATGAGGTGAGGGGAAGACCTTGACGTTGTTTAGGAGGTTGCATTGTTATTTGAATCGCTTCGGTGGCTTTTTGGGTAGGACGTTCTTTCAGAGCTCAACCAAAATAAGAGCAGATGGCATGCTCGGGCAAGAGGCAATACGGTGCTTTTCTGCTCATCTGGTGGAATTAGTAGCCTCCAGCCTGGACACAAGGCCCTTTCCCCACTGGTCTTCAGGCCTGCTCCATGTTTGTGCGCTCTCAGGTCAGGGGTGCCCTGCCATCTCGCCCCCTTTCTCTGGAGGCCTCAGAGAAGGAAGCCCTCCTTGCGTGGGAAGTAGTTGGAGGTTGGTAGACATGTAAGGGTGGTTTTAAAACTTGTTACCCTGTTGCTATGTGTCTTTGGGCAGAGGTTTCTTGCCAATTTTGTATAAAGGAAACTGTGCTAGGAGGACATTGTCAACCCAGTAGAGCTATTTTTGTAGAAAAGAAAAACTGGAAAATTACTTAGCTTTTTTTCCAAGTGAGTGGGATCTCCAGCATTTCAAGTCAAACCCAAAAGATACCGAGTTTCATTCTGCTGCCATGAAACCACTGTTCAAATTACTTCAATTGGAAAGTAGAGAACAAAGCTTAGTAGGGCTGAACTTTCCCATTTTGAAGGGCTAAACAGGGAAAATGAGTTAAACTTATGAAAGTATCTTTAAATAGCCTTATACTACATTGACTTTATCCTCATATTAAGGATAAAAAAAATTAGAAATCACTTTAGTAAGGTTTTGCAACACAGAAAACAGTCCAGGCTCCTTAGTCACGCATCTTTCTTCAGAGAAACATATTGGCGCTGGTTTTGATTAGTTTGATATTAAGTGTGCAGTACCGAATAACTGAGACGAAAAACGCATCAAAAATATTTGTTAGATCAGTTGTTCACCCATGCAGAGTTTCCATGGATTTCAGAGGAAGCTCATGCACAACTAAGGGGAGAGGTAATTACACTGTTGTTTTAATAGCAGACTCGTTCAGTTACTGTCTCACTGAAGAGTAGCTGAATTTTTGATAAGAGTACCAAAAAAAAAAGTTATTACTGCTTTTTGTTTGAATTAGTTTATGAAGGAGTTTACTGAAAATAAATTTAAACAAACGTGAATGTTAGCCAGTTTCTTACTGTAACTGTAGCTGGATTTTGAGAGGCGTAACCTGAGTCCTGACAGGAATCTCAGATTATGGGTAATTTGAAACTCTGACATTCCTGTGCTTTTGCTAAATAGGAATTTTTATTAGTTATGGCTTTATTGCAATTTATTTTTTGCTTTAATTTATGATCTGATTTTATTTTCTGTATTACAGATATACTCCCGTGGGGCGATCTTTTTTTACAGCATCAGAAGGGTGCTCGAATCCATTGGGTGGTGGCAGAGAAGTTTGGTTTGGCTTCCATCAATCAGTCAGACCTTCGTTATGGAAAATGATGTTAAATATTGATGGTAGGTACTACAAAATTTTTTTTTTTGTCCCTTTTTCTTTCAGTGGAAAGGCAAAAATGTAGTTCCATTTGATAGATTTCTTAAAAGTTTCCTCAGTATTATGATACAACATTAACGTTTTTGTCTACAGTATCTGCAACGGCATTTTACAAAGCACAGCCAGTTATCGAGTTTGTATGTGAAGTTTTGGACTTCAAAAGTATTGAAGAACAACAAAAACCTCTGACAGATTCCCAAAGGGTGAAGTTTACCAAAGAAATAAAAGGTAATAATTAAATGACGTAGAACTACTTTGTTCTGTGATGATGTGTTGCCACCACGCATTCAAAATATTTTCTGTAGCAGTTGCCTTATTGGGAAACAGATTATCACAACGAATGATCCACATAAAATTAGTCAGCAAAACTAAGAAGCTAGAATTAAGTTATTATATATATTTTGGGACTTTCAGAAGTGTACTGATCAATTTTATGTTTTGGTCCACTTGTCTTTTTTTTCACTACACCGGTTAATCTCTGTAGCTCGACAGAGTCACTTTGTGAATATAAGCAAAGCTGGGTCAATTCAGAGAATTATGTGGCTTCAGGTTTGATAAATCACTAGTATAAGAAGTTAAGTGAGCTTTTAATTTTTGAACCAGCCACACTTAGGGCTCAGGTATGCACATAAGTAAATTATCAAATTTATTTGAGGTTCTGTGTTAACTATATATATGAGTGCCTTTTGCCTGTGGCAAATATAAGGTAGTTTAATTAGCTTTGCCCTTAATGAAGGTGCTTTAGTGAAACCATGGCTATGTCTTACTCTAAGTGATGGGATGAACTACAACTTTCTAGCAGATGGATGGCAATTTATTTTAGTGAGATTACTTACTTAATGGCTTGTGACTTGTGCAAGCTTTTCCTCATTTAAGTGTAGGTTCTCTTGACATACCTTCATTTGTTTTGTGCCTCACCCCCCCCAGTCCCTTGACCAAGTGTCACGTCAAAGTTACTGGTGCGTGTTGGCATCTGAGAGTGCCTCAATGCAGAGGTATTACTGACATCTTTTCAGCATATAAAGCGTTATCCCTTATCATATCATTTCTCTTCCCAAGTGAATATTGCTTTTTTGTATTTAGAAGGTAGATTTACTGTAGTGCTCTACTCTTCCTAAAGTCAGAAATACAAAAAATTTCCTATTTTTCACTTTTTTTAAACATCAGTAGTACCCAATCCATTTAATGACAAAGATATTCTAGTTCCTAATCTAATGATTTCAAAACGTTTACAAAGACTGAGATTTCACGTTGGTTTAAAATTACCTGATCTTATTATTTTCTAATTCCTTGTGTCGATATTTTCATATTCCAGATTTTATTAATAATTTAGCAATGTGTTTTTGCATATTTAGATACATTTCATACATACTCCTGGAAGTAAATTACAGTTATTCTAATATGTAATGATTGAATCAAAGAAGGGAAGGAAGGAATCTTCCTGCTTGCGTTCACTGAAGGTTTCTTCTGGAAAATTGAGGTCCTTCCTTCATGATATGCTTGATAGAAAGAAAGCCAAGTTTATAAAAGGAAAGCTTCCTAAATCCATCACGCAGCTTCCTTGTTTCCACAAAATGTCCACAAAATCATCTTTGCCCAACTAGAAGTTAGCAAGAAAAGTATAAATAAATCCTGAGTTTGTTCTGGTTGTGAATGTTTTGAAAAAATAAGCGGGCACTAAATTGCCATCTGCTTTTGTCATTTTTCCCGTGAAGATTTTCATTCTTCAGATAGAAGACATCATCTCAAATCAGTAGTTGTAACTTGAGGTATCGAGGTAACAGTTTATCTGTCTTTCAATGAAAACACTATGACTTTGCAGGTATTCATGAAAACGTGATATTTATTGAAGGTTTCATAATAGGTGGCACTGTGAGCCATAACAAATTACGTGGTAAGATTAGTATGTTGTTTGGCAAGTTATTAGTGCCTTTGACAGATAGGGGAAATATGCACTGTTATTTGGCAGCAGCTTTAGTTTATACACACGTGCAGATATATCAGGAATTCCTATTTACAGCCTCTCCTTGCCTATTCCTACACATTCAACTTCCCAGCTCTAATAGCCCACCTACAGCTGTTTCGGTGGTTGGTTGTGTTTTTTTTTGTCCCCCACTGATTCATTAGTTCAGGGTTGGTTGTGATGGTTGGAGATCTCACAGACACTGTACGTTTAGCCATAAAATATAAACAAGCTCTTTGTTTCAAGGAGGCTGTGTGCCCTTTTTGTCCTTCCACCATCCTGGACTTCCTTAGAGGTACGGAATTGGAATTCGCTGAACGCGTTCAGCTTCGTCTGCAGACTCTTGGGGCTTTGAGATTTCATCTTGTCTCCAAAATTCTTTGTTGCCCTTTCTCTGAGGCTTAGGGTTTTTGCATTTATCGTTTTTTTTTAAATTCTGTTCGGGATACACTTTGGTGCTTTGAGAACATGCTAAATAGTGAATAGCTTTACTGCACAGCGGTCTTGTGTAGCAATTAAGGGAACTGACACTTTGAAGAAACAGTGATATGTGTTTTCCAATTTTTAGGTCTAAAGGTGGAGATAACACACTGTGGACAAATGAAAAGAAAGTACAGAGTGTGCAATGTCACCAGACGACCAGCAAGTCACCAAACGTAAAGTATTTTGCTTCTTTTTAAGTGTCTATTTAATCTCAGGCTGGAAAAATATCTTGCCTGCCTTACATAAGAAAAGTTGTCTTGAAAAATATTGCTTTCTTTTGTCAATATATTTAAAACAAAGTATTTTCCTAATTCTGCTGTTCTTTTTGTTCTATTTTTATTCTATAATGAATGTCATGGCATTGGAAAACATTGAAAGAACAGGGTGCCCTGTTGGTAGCGTAATATTTCCCAGAACTGTTGAGTAGCAAAGTAGTGCCAGTTGGGATCAGCTTTCTAATTTTGCTTATTATCATCTATTTTTCTTCTGGAAAAAATGCTTATTTTTAATCACTAACCAGAGAGTTGCAGATAACTTGAATATGGAGCTATTTATTCCCATTTTTGAGGAAGGAGCATAAGGAACAAAACCGATACCAGCTTTTTACAAGAAGATAACCCATCATTATCTAATTCTGGTATTTGAATGTTTGGGCTTTCTTTCGTGCTCTTTCAGTGATGAGTTATACTAATGAAAAGACAATATTTGTTCCCTCTTGATGTAAGTATATGCAGATGTGTGTGCATATATGGAAATGTATTTGTAATGTACAGAAAGAAAATGCATTTCTGAAGCAATAATTGGTTTTGTGACTCTGAGTAGGCCTGTTATTTTCTGTGCATGGCATATCATAAAATGTAGTACTGCAAATATCCCAAATAAGCAGAAAACATTAGTCTTTGTCTCTAAGGCACTCGCTCTTGGGAAATTTTAATTTATAGGTTCAGGTATCAAGAATGTTGGAGAAATAGCCCTTTGTGGTACTATCAGAAGAGAGACGGCAGTGGCACCGATGGAATCTCAGTTATAGCAGTCTGCTTGTGTCATTTCAACAAGATAGATTTAATCTCCAGTAAAGCTTAGCTTGTGTCAAGAAGTGTGTTAAGCAAACGTGGGAGAATATTCTGCGTAAAGTAATGGCTTATTTCACATTTGATTTCCAATAGATTCCCACTTCAGCAGGAGAATGGACAAACAGTTGAATGCACTGTAGCCCAGTATTTTAAGGACAGGCACAAATTAGTTTTACGTTATCCTCACCTTCCATGTTTACAAGTTGGACAGGAGCAGAAACACACGTACCTTCCTCTCGAGGCAAGTACATTTTTAGCTAATACTATATTCTGGGAATGGGGGTAGGGGGTGAAAGGGAAAAAGGCTCAAATGTTGACTAACTGGTTTTTGAGTAGCCAACTTCAGGCACTGTGTAATGCAGTGACAAAAAAAACCCCACAAACGAACCAAACCAAAACCCAGTTGCATTGTGTTGTTTAAGTTCTCTTTGCGTGGGGGTATTTCAGGTGTGCAACATAGTGGCAGGACAAAGATGCATAAAGAAACTCACTGACAATCAAACTTCCACTATGATTCGAGCGACTGCCAGATCAGCACCCGACCGCCAAGAAGAGATTAGCAAACTGGTGAGTGTGCTCTTGAAATTGAGCAAAGTGTAGTAAGTAGACTTAATTTTCCTTATTATTAGCAGATACTAAATAGTTTGTGCGCTGCACGCAGGTTATGAACTTGTTTTTATAAGACTTTCTACATTAATCCCAGAGAAATAAATTCTCACAAAAGGTTTTCAAGTACTCTTTAGGTGCTTTACTTAAAATTTTGAGGGATCCATGTGTCCAAGGGGAATTACGAGAGGCTCTGAATGCTTGACATCACCCATGTATGAGGGATACGTGCCCAAATACAGGTTATCCCAGGAAGTTTTAGAGCTCACAAAAATAACTTCTTTTTGCATAAGAAATAACTAATTCTTTTTAATTTCAGATGCGGAGTGCGAGTTTTAATACTGACCCTTACGTTCGTGAATTTGGGATAATGGTCAAAGACGAAATGACGGACGTGACCGGTAGAGTCCTGCAGCCTCCTTCCATCCTCTATGGAGGCCGGGTATGTCCAACAGATACTCTACAACCTGTGATGGCTTCCACTGCCAGTTGTCTGTAACACGGCTGTTTTAAGTTAATTATGTTGGATGTAAAGGGATGAATTCATCATAGGTATCAAGTTTAGAACTTAAATGTTAAGTTTTGGAAGTCCTTAGATGTAATCGCCATGTTGCATCTCCCTCAATCGCTTCTTCATTTCTGAAAGTAAAGGTACAGTAAAAACACATTTATGTAAACTTCAGAGAAAAATGGACGTATTTTTCCTTCACGTGCTGTTTTATTGTGTGTTGCAAGAAGAAACCTGCAAATAGTGGTTCAAATTGGTGGGTATGGAGAGGAACAGAGACAACTTCTATGATTGCTGTTCATTTTTGCCTCCCCTAACTCTGAAATCTCCCTGAACCTCTGGGTGATTTTTTAGTGTTCTTGGTGTTGACAACACCCTGTGTTATAAACTGTGTTTAGGACAACTACCTTAAGGTATTCTCTCTATCAGCATGTTCCTCTCTAGAGCCATGTCTTCCTCTTGAAATATTTTCTCGCAAACGTTTTTCTCTTTACAATGGCTTTTCAGATGGCCTTTCTGACAGAATCCTCCTACTGAGGTGTCTTTCAAAAAAAAAGGATTTTCTACCAATTTTATAATGTCTCTTGTTTTTGTGCCAGATGAAAGCTTTGATAGCTGGGATAACTTAATTTGTGAAGGCTTCTGATGAAGCTTTTCTTTGTCCCTGTGGCCCAAACCAGACTGTTACCTCCATAAACCCGCAATGGGAGAGGATCTTGTGTTTTCTACCTAAATCAGGCAGATTAGCTCAAACCTGCCTTTGCTGACAGGTTAAGAGAACCCAGCTGTCTCTGCCTGATCCTGATTAGGGAGAGTGCTCTCCTGATCTATTCCGGCACCACGGGAAGAGGGGGAACAGGAGCTTAATGGCAGATGAGTGATGGAAAGTCAGAGTGGGGGAGGTACCACTTTCAGTAGACGCAACACTTTGCAAAATGAATTACCAAAATTATGCGCGTCCTGAAAAATCCCCGTAAATTTTAGCTGTTGCTGTGAAACGGGCAGGCGGGCATCGTGGTAACTTGTCTGAAATATCTACTGGATACTAATACTTATTAAGGTAATTAACATCACCAGAATTACTTTAGTCATCTTAATATATCCCTTGTCCTCTAGATAATCCATCACGGTAATGTCTGCTTGATGGATGAAAATAACTGTTGCGCAGGTCAAAGCTGAATAACTGCTCATCTGTTGTCAGCTTGTTCACGTTTTTTTTTCTAGAGCTGTGTGAGTGACATGGACCCACTATTCCCCTCTCCTTAGTGATGCATAAAATATTGGTAATACTTCAATTAAGTCGCTTTTGGAAAGTTCACTGAGCGGTTGTAAAGTCGCAGTAGAAATGTATGTTCTCTTTCACGTTACATACCAAGCACAAGTCTGACTTACTGTCCATGTGTAATAGCTATCTGCTGCTGATTTATGATAACCGAAGGAAACCATCAACAATAAAAATGAACAATATGAGCTTTATTTTTATGAGCTTTATTTTTCATCAGGCTAGCAAGCTGTCTTGCTCCAGCGATAGACTAAGCTTTATAAGATAGATGTTTGAAGAGTGGCGAGAAACACCTGAGAATATAAATAGCCTTTGAGTTGGAGGGAAGCAGAAACATAACTGATTTTTGTTAGCGTGAATCAATTTTTGCAATAGTGTTTTGGTTTTGTTATTTCTCCTTCCAGAACAAAGCGATTGCTACACCAGTTCAAGGAGTCTGGGACATGAGGAATAAACAGTTTCACACTGGAATTGAAATAAAGGTTTGGGCAATTGCCTGCTTTGCTCCTCAGCGCCAGTGCACTGAAGTTCATCTTAAGTAAGTGTGCTTCATAAGATGATGACTTTATTGTTTATTATGTATGGAAATACCATAATTTCACTTATTTAGAATATATATTTTGTTAAATTGTTTAGCATATGGTGATACATCCTTAACAGTGCTTTTGAGTTCTGTCTCTGTGTTTTGAATGATGCCAATATGATTTCAATGCTAACATAGTGAAATCCTCCAAATCTGATTTATCAAAAGCAATTCATAGTGTGCAGCAGGTTTCGGACCAGTGAAGCCTCGGGACAGAGTTGACCAAAGTGATTGTAATGAAGGGTGTTTATCACTAAGTATTTGTCAAGAGTGAAAGCTAACAGGTGTGAAGTCTTAGGTTCTTTTCCTGGTTATATGGAATAGGTTTATTCGTGCAGAACTTATTTCAAAGGGAAATTCTAAAAAGCAATCCAACTTTTGGCTTAAACTTTCTACCCTCTAGTGTTACCACAACGTGCAAGTTTCTCTGTTTGGAAGATGAGTATGACTGGCTGTTGTTTTGTTGACTTTGAGCATTTGAATGAAACTTCCCAATTTGGTTTCTCGTATCTTAGGATGGAACGTGATTGTTGAAAAGACTCTAGTTAAAAGTGACATCTGCTGTTCCTTAGATGAGGAAGAGCGTGCGTGCCTGTGTAAATGGATTGTCTAATTCCTTCTTTTGCACGTGGTTGCTTTCCATTCGTGCACAGGCAAGCGTGGCTCTTCCAGCTGCCTTAGCAGGTGACTCAGCTGCTCTTTGTGAGGTGAATGCAAGACAGTGATTATTCATAACAATGGTATTGCCATAACAATGTTCCTTTAGATGATTTGCCAGATAGCTTGGGAATTTTTCCCTAACGAGTGGTGAGCAAACAGTGGAAATCTTACACAATGGGGGAAGAAAAGTAAAAGGTAAGTCTAGGGATTTGGTCTCTCCAGGTACACGGCAGGCACTAAGCTGCCAGAGAATCTTCCCTTCCACACTGCTGCTTCTAGTGGAAATGCTGCATAGGAGAACTTAGTTTTGAGAGACAGGAAGAAGTCTTCAACGTAATGAGCCAAAATAAAATTATTTGATGGCTTAGATGGAGTCTGTCCTTACGTGGAAGGACATTCCTTCGTTGCAGGAGTATGGCTGCATCCGGTTGCAACTTGTTGCTTCTTGTTATGCCTTGTTGAGCAAGTTGGAACTCAGCTGCTGTAGATCCGTCAGAATCAACACCTTAAAAATCCCTAAAAGTCTTCAAAATCATCCTGCTTTACCTGACAGGAACTGGGAGAGAACCTTTCCTTTTAGATGTAGTTCTTGTGGATGGACTTCTAAAGGCTCAAAGCCGGTACCATTTTAGACTTGCATGTTCTGCCTCTGACTCTTTCTGCTTATACTCACGGGTGCCTGTTTCACCACAGAAAATGCTTAATCCACGTATTATCTGTAAGAAGTCAGACATTACAGGACTGAGGCTCACAGACTGTTATGATTCATGAAAGTTAACAATGGGTTTAGAAGTTAACAATGGTATTTGAAGTGATGCTCCTGATTTTCATCAGTTGCCGTGCCATATTCTGCATCAAGGAAGAGTTTAAGTGTACAGTGTGGATTTTTTTCTGATAAAACTGTACTAGAGGATGTGGTTCAGCCCACCAGGCCAGACTACAGCCACTCTGAAGAAAAGCCCCAGAAACACATGTAGTGTGGATGTTGGTCCCTCAGCACCAAGTTCTCTGCTCTACGGATCTGTGCTGTGACTCACTACTTGCTCATCTTGCCTTTGTTTATGGGGATGGGACTTAGGGACTACCCAGTCACCACTGATGCAACCTAGAGGAGCCATGACTTTGAAGATACTTTCCAGACTGGGTATATTCTACAGAGCCCGAGTCTTCTGCGCTGAAGTGCTTTTGACTGTCTTGCTTACAAACAGGCACAGAATCTTCCTGGTGTCCCTTCAAAAAAAGAGACCCAAATGCTACCATGTGCTAACAAAGACCCAGGGGGAGGATGGAAGCTTGCAGCTCAGCAGACCTTGCTCTCTGGGGGGGCTGAAGGAGTCTCCGCTGATAAAAGCCTCTGGCAAAATTAGGTTGTCTCTGTTTCTGACCAGTTCCGTCAAAGAGTGGCTTGTATTTGCACCACCCTTGGAGAAGGTTTCTCTTCACCCCAGGACACAGCTTTTCTCTGCTATCTAGCAAGGGGGTTTTGTGCATTATTATTGATGTTAGATCAGTTCAGTGAGACACAATTTCTGAGGACTTCTATGGGTGGTTTTCCTCACCAAGAAAAGAGAAGGAACTCCAGCTGTTTCTGCAGTGATACACATGGCAGCGTGGTGGAGCAGGCTATCAAAAAACATCATCATTGCAGTGTTTTTGCAAAAAGTAGCTTATATCTCCTGTAGAAAGATCAAATAAGGTGCAATTTGCTTTGGAAGTGAAGTTTTAGTAATGGTGTTATTTATACAGCGTATTTCCTCATCTTTCCCCATCTTTCCTTTGGTGACTACGTTGACACAGTCAATCCAAGATGCGCTTGGGGTAAATTCCCCGTTTTTTGGACAGCATAACTCTGCAAGTTTAACAGAACCCTTCCATTAAAAATAAGACGACAAATAGAGGTGAATTTTGTGGCCTGAGAATCTCATGTGTGTGTTTATATCTTTTAGGTCCTTTACAGAACAACTGAGGAAGATTTCCAGAGACGCGGGAATGCCCATCCAGGGGCAGCCGTGCTTCTGTAAATACGCGCAGGGAGCTGACAGTGTGGAGCCCATGTTCAGACATCTCAAGAACACTTACACTGGGCTGCAGCTTGTTGTAGTCATTTTGCCAGGAAAAACACCAGTTTACGGTCAGTAAGTGCAAATCATGAGCGTGTGCCTTTCAGTCACAATTTCATGTATTTTTTGTGGAGTGTCTGAATGAGAGAAGTTTCATTCTGGTTTAACGATATAGAATCAATTTGGGCAATGGGCTATAAATTAATTTTATTCTTCTTCTTGTGTTGCGTGATGTTTTATATTAAGACCGTAATTATTATTTTTGTCTACGCTTTTAATTTGCTTTTCCACATTCTTCCTGTTGGTTGCATTTGAGAGGCAGTTTGTGAGGGAGAGAGCTAAACCAGGGCTTTTGAGAAACTGATACGCAGTGGATTAAAATATACTTACTATAATTTGTGTGCTAAAAATTCCAAGTGATTGAAGAAGTAATGAACTCAAGAGCCGTCTAGCTTTTAGAACATCTTTGCTTACTCACGCCATCACCCTCTGGCAAAAAAAAACTTGCATGAAGGAGATATCTGCCAATTGCTTTTTCCTATTACAGAATGCTATGGGGTTGGAAGGGACCTTTGGAGATCATCTAATCCAACCCCCTGCCAAAGCAGGGTCACCCAGAGCAGGCTGCACAGGAACATGTCTGGGCGGGTTTGGAATGTCTCCAGAGATGGAGGCTCCCCGACCTCTCTGGGCAGCCTGTTCCAGGGCTCTGCCACCCTCAGAGTAAAGAAGTTCCTCTTCAGGTTTAGATGGAACTTGTTATGTTCAAGTTTGTGCCCATTTCCTCTTGTCCTGTCACTGGGCACCACTGAAAAAGGACTGGCCCCATCCTCCTGACACCCACTCTTTAAATATTTATAGGTGTTGATCAGATCCCCCCTCAGTCTTCTCCAGACTAAAAAGCCCCAAGTCCCTCAGCCTTTCCTCATAAGAGAGATGCTCCAGGTCCCTCATCATCTTTGTAGCCCTTTGCTGTCCCCTCTCCAGCAGTTCCCTGTTCTTGAACTGGGGAGCCCAGAACTGGGCACGGTACTCCAGTACTTCTTTCTGTTAATTCTTGAGTTGTGAGGACACAGGTGCATGGAAGGTGAAAACTCAGCAATTTAAACTGATTTTTGGAATGAGATTGACAGTTAGTGCATGTTACATAGCACATGTGCATGGGTTTAAACATGTTTTAGATAAACCATGCATTTTGTTTTTAACCAGCTCTTCCTATAGGCAGGACTGTTCATTTTCCTATGCTGCCTTCCTCCTTTTTTCACTTTCCTTGCCTAATTGCAGCACCATCCACTGTTTTTCTCCCATAGCTTTGTGGACTCCCTTCTCTAATGGCTCAGACCTACCAAGCAGCTGCAGATTTTTCTCCCATCCCTCACCAATTTAATATAGCAGAAAGTAATTTCCTAACTTTCTTTCCCCAAGATTATCACATAAAAGGTATAAAGAGAGATTAAAAAAGGACCCTTAAGGAAATAGTACCTTTTTTTTTCACTTTGAATTCAGCCTTGCAAAGGAAGTTGCTCGTCTCTAATTTGTTCAATAGAAAATTCAGTGCAAAATGACATCCTTGCTGCTACACATCTTTCCTCTGCTTAACCACTGAAAGGATGTGGTAACACTAGCATCTGCTTTCCTTGTCATTATCTTTAATTATAGTTCCTTCTGCCCCCTCTAATTATCTCTGTGTTCTCCCTGCGCTCTTCCATGCTCTTGCACTTCCAATACCCACCGTCTTGCTTTTTCTCCTCTTCTCACCCTGCTTCTCACAAAGCCCCGTTCCCTCCCCTGTTGCCAAAGAGGGGGTTGCATCTTCTCTGAGCCGGTCTTGGAGCCTAAATTTTGTCTTTTCCTGAGGTTATGGCTCTCTTAAAGCCTTTCAGTCTCAATTCTGTTGTTAAGATTTATTTTAACCTTTTAAATGCTACAGTTCTCAATGATTTTTTTTTTGGTTTTTTTTGGAGTTCTTATGGGCCATCCTTTGCTAAACTGGTCAGATTTAACGCAAGTGGTAAACTTGCAGTGAGGAACTGGTGAACTGGTTGGTTGAATATTACTCAGCACGTTACTATTAAGTTTGCGTTAACTCGTTCAGTGTTTAATAATGAAACAAGTGCTCGCCATCCTAATAATTATTCACATTTCCTACTCCATTAGCCAAAGGTTCTTCCATGCTGATGATAAAACACTATGATGCTAAAATTGGAATTAGCGTAACTTTAAAAAGTTCTCAGTTAAAAGGAGCCAACAGCGTCTTTAGTTGTATCGAGGACACAGTTACTGCGCTGTCAGCAGTACACAACTGGGAGAAGGTTTATTGGGCACTGGGGTTGGCTTTGGGGTTAGCTTTCTTCTTGTTTCTTGAAGCTTAATGACCTCGTTGCTAAAACTCTAGGTTTGGTTAATTCTCACTGAACTGAAGTCTCCGACGTTGTTTGATTTGCAATATGCCAATATTTTATTCATTTCTGCTTCGTTTTGCAGCGGAGGTGAAGCGCGTCGGTGACACTGTGCTGGGAATGGCTACGCAGTGCGTTCAGATGAAAAATGTGCAAAGAACAACACCCCAAACTCTGTCTAACCTTTGCTTAAAAATAAATGTCAAATTAGGAGGCGTAAACAATATTTTGCTGCCGCAGGGAAGGTGAGCCATCTTTCAGAGAGAAAGAGGGTGTTGTATTGTAAAGAGAACTGGAGAGGAATACTTGCTCCAGCTGAAATATATAATAAAAATATTGTTATTGCAGTCTGACCACTTAATTATGCAACTTTCCTTTGAATGAGAAATCTACAATTTGCCTGGAGTTTCCAGAAACAAATAGAGACTGTCTTGAATAGTGCTGCATTTTCCTTTTTAGTTTAATTATGGTCAAGATTCTTCATTTTGTTGCATGTCCTAACTTATACAGACATTTAAAGAAACAAAAGCTGGGAGGAGAAAACTCTTAATTGCTTTCCAGGTCCAGTTTATCTTGCAATTTTCTTATTAGTATTACATTGATAAGTTTAATTATACTGTGACTATGTTCTGTGAAGTTGCTTTGATACTGCTGAATTCTATAGCTGACCTGTCACTGAAGCCCTGCATGTAGTTGAATGGGAGTAAAATAGATATCTTACCTGTAAAAAAAGGAGGGGCTCTGCTGTTAATGATTATGTTTGGTTTGTGTATTGTCTGAAATATCCTTAAATTGAAGCTTTTAATCAGTTTTACTGAAAAATCAGTGACAAGAAACGCTAGTGGAAGAATGAACAATATCCAGCTTGTTTTGTCGTACCTGTGCAGGATAGAAAAAGCTAGTATAAAGAGAAACAAAATTAATTATATAAAATTACTTCAATCAAATTGAGCAACTAGGCTTCCGTGTCACTAAAAAGATGGTGTTTTTACAATCTTTGCATTTCAAGTTGTAGGGAGAGCTCAGGGAACAACCTGCTACATCATTCTTGGGAGCCTTTTTCAAAGAAGTAAACACTCTGTTTTGCACAGATAAGCACATTTTCACGTTGTGTTTAGGCTGGTCTGAAGGCAGCTGCTTAAAAATAATCCAACAACAAGTACTTCAGGAGGGGAAAAAGAACACGTTATCGGAAGGACTATATATTTTGTGTATCTTGTTAAGTTCTGTTTCTTGAACTAAATATGCTCAGCCTGGGTAATGTGCTTGTTGGAGGCTCCTATTGAAGCAACTGAAAATCATCGTGTTGCAGAGCATGCATTCCAAAAAAGGCACAGTGGGGTTTTTGGGGGTGTTTTGTTGTTGCTCCTTTTTCCAAAAAGAAGTTCCAGATACTGCTGTGGAAACAAAACAGAAACACACACACCCCCCCATATAAATAGCTTTTTGCTGGATTCATAAACATAAGGTCTCTGTTAAATGGTGTGTGCTGACAGCAATAATGTGGCCAGAAAGTTGAATTCTGCTCATTATACCAATGAAATACGTGTTCATGAAAATAGAGTTAAATAAAGGGGAAAAGACAAAAAGGCATAACTACACAGAACACCCAGACCTTCTATAAAACTGCTGGTTTGGGTATTTAGAACGTAACTCTTTGATGATTATTTTCTATTGGGATGGGAATAGAACAGTTTTTATTGGTATAATTGCATTGTAAGTTATATTGTTATAATTACCTTCAAATTCCTTTTTAGAGAAACTCTGAAAACAGCAGAATCTGTCTACATTATCATTCCCTTCCAGCATCTACATACACGTGAAAAAATTCTGGTGGCCTAAGATCTCCTGTTTACAAGTGTATTATTACAGAATAGAGTTGAAACTTAAAACTTCCAATGTAACGTTTTGGTGTTCTACTCTTGATGCAGTGGATTAATATTTTAACTTAAATGTTTTAAAAATGTGAAGCATAGTTTTAAAAAAATAATCTTTTTTAAAAATAATACCGATGATGTCCATAATTTTTGTAGTTCTTTATCAATGCTGTTTATTTATTCAGAAACAAAATCATAGCATCTGTAGACATACACAGTCCTTACATTTTCTCAGGTGCTATTTAGTGCTAAGGAATCAAATCTTACTCTTTCCTGTGGTCTAATTAATAAAGGCTGCATTTCTCTAAGTTAAAAAATGGATTACTTTTTTTACTGATTTTTTTTTTTCTTTTTAATGAAAAGTAATAATTATCTATTTACTTGAGTTCCTTGCTGCTTTTACAAATTTGCTTTCTCTCTATCAGACCACCAGTATTTCGACAGCCCGTCATATTCCTTGGTGCTGATGTAACTCATCCGCCAGCGGGAGATGGAAAAAAGCCTTCCATTGCTGCAGTGAGTAAATTCTATAATGATCTTTAACCCCTGCTCTCTCCTGCTGCTCAGCTCTAATGTGTTTTGGTTCTTTCAATTCTTTCGTGGTCCATTTCTCCTGATTGCCTAATTATAGTATTATAAACTATTTTTCTGCAGGAATCTAATGAAACTTTGGAGAGCTTGCTCTCATACTAATTACTTAAATTACCTTGTAAAATGCCTCAGATGCTAATACACAGAGGAGCTTTTCTATTAGCTGATACTTACCAGCAACTTCTAATAAGCTGATGTGTGTTTAAATCTGCTTTTTCAGCAGCTAAAAATGTTAAGAATTATCTGTTGCAGATGGGGAACGAGGCTGACTCAGTTGTGGGTTTTGGGGGGTTCAGGCTTCCTGACGACACAAATTATGCAGTTATATCTTGGAAATTTACTCCTTTAATATATGTGGAGGGGCTTTGCCTTGCATTATGTCAAACACCTGTCACAGCTGCTCTGGCTTAGGTAATAATGAAGATCTTTGGTGACAGTATGTGCAGGGCTTAGCTCTGGTGCTAAATAAACAAGCAAATACCAGTTTTTAAAAGTTAGGCATGTACGTCCAGGGAAAAGCAGGTGACAATGTGCTTAATTGTGACTTTTGAGATAAAGAATTTGGAATTTTTTTGTTTGCTTATATTTAATTCCATGCCACTTTTAAAATACATGAATTTTGAGGTTTCATAAACAAAAAATCCTTAGTGAGAGGTGTCTGTCTGGTGTGGATGTTTCTGTGGAGCCTCCCCATTTCAGTTTGACAGATTCACCCACAGTGTCCCAGAAAGGGACTCTTGGTCTTCAGGCATTCAAATTCCTATCTTGCAGTTAGAACTAAATCGATGGTGTTATGGTCTCAGTGCTCCAAGTTGTATTTGTATTTTTAGCTGCGTGTAGGTGCAAACAGGGAATTAGGCTTTTAGATTTAAAAAAAGTTTCTGGTTTCAGCAGGGTATGTTACCGAAGGTTGACTGAACTCAAAGCTCTTTCCCAGCACATCATGATTTTGATCTTCGCTTGGTCAACCCCTTAGTTTGCAAGATACCGTTAAAAAGGGCATTTATTTTCACGACATACCTTTAATAAACTCTTGTTAAATTTGCTTTGATACTAAGCATTTTTTTTCAACAGGTTGTAGGAAGCATGGACGCTCATCCTAATCGATACTGTGCCACTGTTCGCGTCCAGCAGCACCGCCAAGAAATCATCCAAGATTTGGCTGCCATGGTCAGGGAGCTGCTTATTCAGTTCTACAAATCGACCAGATTTAAACCGACTCGTATAATCTTCTACAGAGATGGCGTTTCCGAGGGGCAGTTCCAACAGGTTCTATTTTTCTTTTGGAGATTGGATTATGTAGTTTTCTGGTAGTAGATAACGTTCTATGTGATTGGAGTTACAAAAAGTACACTCTCAACAAATCTTCCCTTAATAAATTTGTTGGATTCTAACTAAGCAGAGCAGGGAAAGTGTTTTCGTATTTTTTTCATGAGATTCTTCAGTACTTTTTTCCCTTTAAAATGCTTCCCTCTTGCAAAAGTAAATGACAAAATATAGTTGTAGCACGCGAGTATGTTCAACATCTGTGACCTATTCAAGATACATGAGTCAAACTGGATCCTATAGAACATGGACAGTAAAGAAAAACTAAGTGTGAGCTTATTTTCTTGGATTTTTAACCAGCATTAATAAATCCTGTATTTTCACACCGTCCCTTTTCATTCATTTCTGATAAAATTCAGCAAATACTTGCTTGTATTTATTTTGTTTGCTTACAAATCCCATATTTTATGAAATCGATTTCTATACATCTTAAATATATTCACATACACTTTCATTTCCAGTATTTTTATATGGAAATTAAAAGATACAGATCTTAGTCAACTTCTCAAAATCCAAGAGGAAGGGAGTAAAGGTCACTTAGTAAATTGAATTAATATAACTAATCTTTGTATGAACTTTTAATATTTTTTCCCCACCGACCACTGTTTTTCACTGAATTTTTAATTTCTGATTAACCCAAATCCCAAATTGTTGCTTTTTGGTTTATTGCACTTCCCCCTCTCCCAGTTTTGCTTGATGCCTGTAGTCCTGCATGAGAGTTCCCAAAGCTGGGAAAGAGGATGCAGTTGAGCAATTCTGGATTTTACCCCTTGTACTAATCTGAAAAATAATTAGGCTGTTGTATATTCAAAAGCCTAATTAAATGTTCATTTGTTTTTGGCAAAGTTAAAAGGATTTTGACATCCAGCTTCTTAGTGCAAGCCTTGTGCTTGGAGCTGAACAAATGCGGAACCAGCTCTCGCCTGGCTCAGGAAACTGGTGATCTAATTTGTTCTCATTAAGTGAAGAAATTAAGGTTTGACCCTGCGACGCTTTGACATCTCATTGCTCTGAGCGACAAGGCGAGAAGGAACACGATAAATAAGAGTAATCTGTGAGATGGCTATCCTTTACTTATCACACGTCTTTATGCTTATGATTCAGGTTCTCCATCACGAATTGCTGGCTATCAGAGAAGCGTGCATTAAGCTAGAAAAGGATTACCAGCCTGGAATTACCTTTATAGTTGTGCAGAAAAGGCATCACACCAGACTCTTCTGTACAGATAAAAACGAACGGGTATGTCCTAATTGTGACCGGCAAATATCTATCAGGCAGCCAAGTTACCTTTTACTGCTTATTTAAGCAGTGAGAGACTTGTTTGAAGAGCTACATAACATAGTGGGTGAGATCTTTCTGCCTGGAAAGGAAAACCTTCATTTTCTGTTGATTTTCTGACTGTTTATTTTCTCTCCCATATCATAAACTGTCTTCTATAAAACTGTCAGCAGGATGTGCCATTCAGCAACTCTGTCCGTCCTTTTTTAAGTTCATCGAAGTTTTCAAGTTTCTTTTCAGTTTTTTTTACTGTCTCCAGATCCTCCAGGATTGAGATCGGTCTGAGTGGTGTAGGGTTTAAAATGTAGATATCTTCAAGAATACTTTCTTTTCCGTTAACGCTACATTCACGGTATTATAGGTGTCTAGTCTCTTAGACACTTGGATTTTGGTTTTGGGCATATCAAGTGTCACAACACATTATCTATAGTACTTAAATCAAATTTGAGTCCTCATCTCAAATTTTGTTTTTTAAGTGAATGTTTCATAGTTGTTAATTGCATCTGTGTGAAGTACATATAGAAATATTTGCTGCTTTCTAGGTGGAGACTCCCCGAGTCTAGGATGGAGTCGTTGCTGTAAATAAAGAGTTACTAATTGCAAACCTCTGCTCACAGACAGAGTTTTTCATGTTCTTCTTCTTCTATCAGGCTTCTCTGTGAGCATTGGAAGCCCAGTAGGCTTCAAGGCAATAATTAGTAACTTCTAATGCTGCCACAGAGGTGGTTTTTATATTGATAACATGCTGCGATTACAGTTGTTAAATCGTTTTAAAGTAAAGAGTATTTTTAAGTGTTTTTGAGGGAAGGAGAGGCCTGTCTTACAGCGATGGATTATCCTCTTCCAGGTATAAACAAGGAAAGTTACAGAGGAATAACCTGTCCTGGAAAGGGAAGGTGAAAAGAATTTGACAAATCACTTGCAGGAATTTTTTTCTTTAATCAGAAAAGCTTATCTTTGTAGGTAACTTCTAAGAAGCTTTTGCAGCTCTTCTTTTTTTTTCCCTCCGTAGCAGAGACACTCCAGATTTTCAGCCGAACAGAAGATCAGGTTTCCTCACTCTTTCTTGACTTTTTGCTTTTTACAGATTTTTTTCACATACTTTTTTCTTGTGGTTTTTTCCTTACTATACATCTGAAAAGAAAAAAATGTGTGCCTTACTGTATTTGCATTTTCTGTCCACACAGGTTGGGAAAAGCGGGAACATTCCAGCTGGTACCACGGTGGACACAAAAATCACCCACCCATCGGAGTTTGACTTCTACCTGTGTAGTCACGCGGGGATTCAGGTACAGCGTTTTGTGTGGGGTGGTGACTTTCAGAGAGAGCTCTGCCTGTTGCTATTTCCCACATTCTTACGGGGCAGACAAATGTTCCATCTGTGTATTTCGGCTTTTCATCTGTGCCATCCGCAGCGCTCTTCTGCCATCCTTAAAATCTGAAAGACGTAATGAAACTAATCAGATATGCAGCACACCCTGTGCATTTAGTTTATTGTACTTCTCTCCTGTCTGTGCTGCTTTGAGTGGTCGCAAGGGATTTGGAGTATTTACAGAGCTGCTTCTCCCATTAAATTCTCCTGAAAC
Organism: Arenaria interpres; assembly: GCA_013399435.1. Classification (NCBI taxonomy): domain Eukaryota; kingdom Metazoa; phylum Chordata; class Aves; order Charadriiformes; family Scolopacidae; genus Arenaria; species Arenaria interpres. The sequence continues at coordinate 81,512 of VXAK01006909.1, read as the reverse complement.
GTGCATCCAGTTACTAGGAAACAACTGATACATTTAGATAGCGCTATTGTAGTTTCACGTTTTCTTGTGATTTCCTCTTCCCAGTCAGAAGCTGTTAATCAACAACAGCACCGAAAGTCAACATTTGATGCTGTCTAAAAAAGTGTATTCAGTAGGGGCACAGGTTAGGTTGCTGCAGGCTATTAATGTTTTGCCTGAAGCTACTTTCTGTGATGGCTTTTTGTCAGATCCAAGTGTCTCAAGATGAAAGTGCATTTCGGGAAGATCGTTTAATTTCAGTAGCAGGGATGAAGTTCTAGCAAATGCAATCCTGTCTGAAAATGCGAAGGGATTGGTTATATGGGGAGCAAGGAGGGAGGTGGTTTGCCTTTAAAAAGGGAAAATGTGCCGAAGTATCAAGAATTGCTCACAGGATTTTTGAGGAAGCACCCAGTTAATACTGCAATTCACCTGAGAGGTGAAAATTTAAGGACTTGTTTTTTGAAAGGCTGACATCCTGTGTGATTTGCCTTCAGGGAACGAGCAGACCTTCTCATTACCATGTCCTCTGGGATGACAATCGTTTCTCTTCGGATGAACTGCAGATTCTTACCTACCAGCTGTGTCATACGTACGTACGCTGTACCCGTTCTGTTTCCATCCCTGCACCAGCATATTACGCCCACCTGGTTGCCTTCAGAGCCAGGTATCATCTGGTGGATAAAGAACACGATAGGTGAGTTGCATGGTTTTCAATTATTACAGAATTTGAAAGAAATCAGGAAGGAAATGGGCTTGTGAATTCTGGGGTGAGTGGTGTCCCCAGTTAGCAGTTTGACGGTAAATTTGGTTTTATCACTGAATTATATTGGGGGGGGAAAAAGCAGAAGTTCCCATGTGCTTCTGTGCTTTTTGCTGTTTTAGAACTTCAGTGGTGTTTTGAGGGTAATTAACTCTTGACCATTCTGTTCAGATGAAACGAGTGAGATGAAAACATTGTATGCGAGGAGAGGCAGATGAAATAGGGTTTCACTTCTTCCCCCCCCAACCTCTGTTTTGTTTTTCCCCTCCCCTCCCTTCTCTTGCAGTGCTGAAGGAAGCCACACTTCGGGTCAGAGTAATGGCAGAGACCATCAAGCACTTGCTAAAGCAGTTCAAGTTCATCAGGACACCTTGCGCACTATGTACTTCGCTTGACATGTTTTAATGTTTAGCGCCTCAGTACAATCCAGAGTTGGATTCACACGAGACCAGCTGCACTTAGACCAACAGTTGCCCGAGCTACAGTGACAGCCAGCAATGAGTGATGCATCTTAATTTTATTATTTCTTCCCCCCCTCCCCCGTTTGCAAGAAAGCCTTCCGTCCAAAATTTCAGTCTTGATTACGAACTGCAATCTTGTACCAAACCCTGCTATTGTTGGAAATGTGGTTTGCCAAAAAAAAAATAATCTCTAAGCTGCTTGGTATAAAACAGACCCATATTTTATAATTCAATCGAGAGCTGTGATCTCAGGGCTTAGGGGAAAAAAAAATCCCAAACCCAACAATCAACCAACAACCCAACCCACAAAACTCCTCATTCAGTTTGCTATTCAATGAACTGCTTTTAATAATTTGGAAAGACCTAATTCCTACTAAATGTTGATGGGCTAAAATGCTGTGAATTAGCTTTTAATACAAAGAAAAGCAAATCATTTTTTGACTATTTATGAAGCCTTGATTATTCTAGATGCATTTACAAAATTTTTATTTTCAAAAGAAAAGAGTGACAAAATCCTGGTTTTCAACTGTCTTATAAAGATTCTTCTCTGTGTGTCTAAGGGCAAATGTATTTTCTGAAGCTTGTTCTTGAATGTTTTTTATTGTGCTGCATTTGAAAACGTTTTTCATAGACTAAAGAAGAATTTTAAAAAAAAGAATGAACTTGTACCTAAGCTTTTACTAGGTCGTTAGATTGGCAAAAGAAAATGTGCCATTTAAAAAAAGAAAAAAAATTGTAAAGAATTTTTTTAAAATCATACTGACAGCTAACTTTAGAATTTGTCATACAGGACTGTGACACTTACTTTCCAAAGTCTCTAAAGAATACGGGTCTGTGGTGATAAATCCAGTACAATCCTTTTTCACTGTTGTTTGAGTTAATGTAAATTTTATATATGTTTCACAGTATTAATGTGATAGACTAGATGCTATTATTTATTTTTATTTACTAAGGAGTGCTCATTATACTTCTGTTAACATATCAAGAATGCTTTGGAGTTAGAAATTAAAACCTTATCGTGGGGACAGTACTATTCAAATGCAAAAATATGCAATTCACTTGGCTGTGAGAGTTGAGCGCTACGTACAGTCTGTATCGTAGGGCTTGGAATTTGTAGAAAGGCTCTTTAAGCGTGCACACAACGAAGCAGGTTTTACCTGTGCAGTTCAGAGACGCACACGAGACCAACATTCTACGTTCATTCAAGCACAAAACAATTGTATTTTATTTATGTGTTGAGTATTGGTAAAGCAGGAGCTCCGGTAGAGGAGAGCGGCTCACTGTAATTTAGAGAAAAGTCAGAGAATCTATGCAGTAAAGATAAATCTTAGGAAACTGAAGTTTACTTATGAAGGGGGGTTGAAACTCTCTTCGTTATGCATAAGGTCAATAGTAAATGTGAGAGTTTCGCCATTCTCTTAGGAGAAGCATTAACTAGAACTGATAATTACTAGACAAACGCTTCTGTTAGTTTGCACACTGGGTTCATACAAAAAAACCAACCGTAATACATATATAAACCATTGCACTAATTCTGATGCCACAAGGAAGTTTAGAAGAAAATGGAAAAAGCCCAGGAAACTTGTTTATGCTGACTTGATTTTGTTTAGTTTTCAGAACTGAAATAACACGCGAAGAGGCAGGGTTTTTTAAAATTTCTTTCTCTTCCACCGATGTGTTTTGCTTTGTCTCTTCCTTTCTCTCTTAGCAGAAGCTCGGTCGCTGTTTCGAATACATTTACCTCTAGCCCCTGGGCTGGGCGAGTAGCTTTAACCAGTAGCAGAGCTCTGTGCCATACAGCGGACAGACTACAACCGGTTGCTCTCGAATAAGCTAGAAAACGCCCAACCTTTGCTGCATAAAAGAGTTTTAGGTACATAAACTTGTGCGAGTTCAGATCTTCGCCTCCTAGCAGCGCGTTGGCTGTCGGTGGTCTTCAGGTGAAATAACGATGTAGAACCTATCAGCAGATTAATTGGATGCTTTAATTCGGTGATTAGGGCTGCTGGGTAAGATTTTTTTTCTTGGTCGTAGCTGTGTAATTCCAGATGTAGAATTTTGCTGGTTTAACAGGAAGGAAATTCCAGGTCACGTTGTCTTTATCTTTCTGTGTCCCAGCCCGGTTGTAGGTACCTCCCCTAAAGCACCGCTGAACTGCAGAACCCTTCCCTGGTGGGTGCGTTGCCCTTCTCTCCACATTTGCTTGAGAGGTTGCAGATTTCCGTGAAAATTCTAATTTGGCGGAGTTTTATATGAGAATTATTTTTTTTATATTAATTATTCTTAAAAAAAATGGGTAAAAGATCAGGCAGTTTAAGGCGCCGTTTAGTTGATTTGCTGTTTGTTATGCAGAGACCTCTTGGATGTGAAATTCATCTCTCCCCTTTCTGTGTGGATCTGGAATGACTGACTTCCTGCAGGTGGTCAGATGGGGCGAGGAGGGCAGAACCTGCCTTGACCTCAAATCTTATTTCTCAAGCAGATGATGGGACTTCCCTGCCTCCTCTTTGGGCTGGAATAGTCGTTGCAGCTCCTTTTTGTGAGAAAAGGAGTCTTATCCAGACCCTTCATCTGAGAGTAGCTGTCGCCTGTGTATCCTCTTGGAACGAACAGCAATTTGTGTAGCTTTCCCTGAGTATGAAGAACTTGGGATGGTTTATATGCATTTCAGGTTAGGGACATTTTTACCTTTTACAGATCTTTTGAAGCCTCTTGATACTGCTAATTCTTTATGGCTTGATTTCTCCCTCCTTCCCCCTCCCACCTCCTGCAAGCGGTCAATTAGTGAATCATTTAAAGCATTTTTCTA